>CM021101.1:270325556-270546059 GCA_007115665.2 Sequoiadendron giganteum
TGGGCGCATTTTGCAGCTTCAACTTTTAATTTTGTACTTAGAAAATTTCCAGATTTCATTCTTGAGGTGGGCGCCTTTTAGAGCTCTTGCTTTCATTTTCCCATACTTAGAAAAATTTTCATGTCTCTGCTTGCTATTGCTTTTGCATTCTATTTTTAGCAAGTTGTGCTATTTTTAGCAAGTCCCTTGATTTTCAACCTCTAAGGCTCCGTTTTACCTGAAAATTTCATCATATGATCTTCTTCACCTTGTGAACCTGTTTTGCCAGTCCTCTGCCCTGACCTGCTATTTATAGCCCCCTGCTATTTATAGTAAGTTTTGACTTTCTGACTTCAGTAGCTCCGTTTTGCCTGAAAGTTGCAACGCTTGATCTTGATAGCTTGAGTGTCACTCTGATGCCAACCTTGGGTGCAGACCTGCTATTTATAGCCGTGCCCTGACTTACTAAAAATAATAAGTTCTCCGATTTCGCTCAAATTTTGCCAGCAGGTACCTTGAAGTGTGCTGACATTGGTGGGGTATTTCGTTTCGGCTATTTTTGGATTTTACCCCCTATGAAAGTGGAAACCCTAATTTGACTTGTATGTATCCCGAACGGTCTTCGTTTGACTTTGTTCCTTCTGCATGTCGTTCTGTTTGCTGAACTGGAGTGTTGGGGGCGGCTGCCAGAGTGTACCTGCTAAAAATAGAAACTGCCCGAAAAGTGACTCATCCACTACCAGATGGTTTTGCATGTCATATTGCCCGTGGGATCTCAAAAAACCTAGAAAAACCCAGAAAACTGGTCTGCATGCATGCACTGGCTAAAAATAGTAAGTCCTCAAAACTCGATCTTCTTCGCTTGCATGTCACACCGTTGCGAAGCTCTTGCAAAACCTAGAAGGAAAAACCCGACATGCATTGAAAAACACTGCATGCGAACCCTAAAAATAGCCTCCGAAGGCTGAACTCTGAAAGTGATCGTCTCGGTTTGCATATTACATCACTGCGAAGGTTTTGGAAAACCCAGAAGGATTCTCCAGACATGCATTTGAAAAGCTCATGTGGAAACCCTGAAAATGGCTCTTGAAGCCTGAACTGCCAAAAATAGCAAGTCGTCTGATCTGGCTCAAAATTCACGTGTAGGCAGCTTGATGTTACCCGGATGCAGTGGAACTGACAGAATTCCAAAATCTCAATAAAATAGTCCCAAATTGAATACTTACTAAAAATAGTAAGTTGCCGGAATACAGTGAAAATTTAGGGGGACTCTGCTGGAAGTCTTCTGACTGCTGTACTAAGCTTAGATTTCAATTTTGTGACTCGGTTTGACCCTTAAAAGCTTGGATGGCGGGAAACCCTAATTTCACAGATTTGAACAATACTTTAACCTGGGTCAAATGACAGGACATCCCCGGAAGGACCAGAGACCAAAGAGAGAGCGAACCAAAGCCAAAAGACCAGAATGGAGCAAAATTTAGGGGGTCCCCATCTTGATGGGGTGATGTGTGAAAAAGGTCACAACATGACCTAGGGTGCCTAGGATGAACCTTGGGAAAACATAGGGCCATCTTGAACCCATATTTGGATTTGAAATTGACCCATCAAATACTTAGGCTGAAAGTGTTGGACCCTGTAACTTAGACCAAAAGGATGCTCAAGCCACTCATATGAACCTAGTCTTGTCTTTAATATTGCTTTCTTGATTTTTGCTTGGTTATGCCTAAACTCTAAAAACAACATTGTAAAGTACTTAGCATGCTAAAATTGACTCAACATTTTATAAAATTGGTAATGGATCAAGAATGAAAAAAGAAAGAATAAAGGAAGAACAATGCACACTACAACACATGCATTCTTAATTATAAATTAAAGTTATAGTGGATGTTTATGAGTTATTTATATAAACAACCATACTTAATTATGTTTATATAAACATACACTTACTAAATCATATATTTAACTCCCCTCCACAATGACTAAATTGGAAACTAATATAAAAGCATGCCCAAATAATAAAATAACAACAACAAACAAGGCAAAAGCAAAGCATAAAACAGTGAGAAATGGCTGAAAGAAATTATAATGATCTAGATTTTATTACATACAATCCAACAAATTACAACAACAGTACTAGATGACTGGCTCTCCATGCTTTACTTGAATCAAAAGGATCTTGATGGTGTTTACCTAACATTCTTCACATACACCTTCAGATGCTGAGATCTTTGTTAATTCTCTAACCATATTCATTCTAACCATGTCTTATAATTTTTGATAATTTATATGTCCAAGTCTAACATGCCAAAGTTTTGACATTTAATCTATTTGAGTAATAAAAGCATGGGAGAGTATGTATTCATCATCAACAAATCCAATAAATTTAAAGAGACTCCTTTTATGGTCAATTCTACCAATAGCAATAACATTTTTTGGGTTTTTTCTATCTCTTACAATAACTTGATCAGCAGTGACAACAAACTCATATACAACTTGAGCAATTCTATATACTGAAATAAGATTCACTCCCAATCTTTCAACTAGTAAAATATTTTTCAAAGTTCATTTGTTACACTAACAGTCCTTGTTCCTAGAATTGACAGTTTCATTTTATTGCCAATGGTAATTTTTTGATTTGAATTCTTTCCTGTATGAAAATCAATAAATAAAGATCTCTCCCCAGTCATGTGAAATAATTCTCTTGAATTTAAAATCCATTCTTTATAAGAATCTGAAGAAAAGTATCCTCCTTTTACTCTAGATTTATTTTTGGGTTCAAAAGTTACCTCTACACTTGATTTTACTTGCCTGGAGATGGCTACAAAACTTTGTTTATTTGTTTTTCCCTCCTTGAACCTTTCTTGTTTAGGCTTGTATTGCTTTTTTTCATTGTTCCCCTTCAAACAAATCTTTTACCTATGATTCTCACCTTCACAATACCTACAAACAATGGGTTTTCTTTCCAACTGCTTTTCTACATCATCATTTCTAGAAAAGTGTTTAGAGCCATCATTATTTTGAAATTTATTATATCCTTTCCAATTCTCCTTTCCATAAACATATCTAAAAAATGATTTGCCCTTAGCTGTATATGCATGATTCTTCTTAATATATCCTTTTTTAATGAGTTGAAACTTTTCATGTAAGTCTGACTTAGAAAATTGATCAACAGTTTGTTGGGGGATATTAGGATTTAATTGAATAACTGTTTTCCTTTATTCTTTAAATACCTTGTAAGGTTGGGGAAGCTTTCTTTCAACCATTGCTATCAACTGAAAATCTTTTTTTGCATATTCAACACCAATTTTCTTTAGCTGGGCATTTAAATGTGTAACCTCATTAAAGTAATCAACCATTTTTTCAAAATCAGCTTGGTCTATGTTCACCAATTTTTCTTCTATGCTAAACACACTAGCAATATCTGCATCTTTATAATCTTTCTCTAGACTTTCCCATAGTTCTATTAGATTATCAACATCAACAAATCTTCTATTGAGATTGAGACTCAAAGCCTTACCAATTATTCCTCTAGCTTGCTCCAACTTGCATTTCCATAACTCCTTTTCTTTCTTTTGTTGAGGTTCCCCAATCTGTTTATTTAATATGTTCCATAGAGCCTTTTCTTTCAAAGCATTTTTGATTGCAATCTTTCAATATGCAAAATCACTTCCATCAAAGATTGGAAAACTTTCATTTGTAGCACCTATGTTGGGAAAAAAAATCAGCCCTCAAACAAATAAATTAAACCACTTCAAGATTATCTTGCTAAACAAATATCAATCCAACAATATCTTAGCCCTATTGGAAAATTTCTAGCTCTGATACCATGTAATAACAGACCCAAATAATAAAATAAGAACAACAAATAGGGCAAAAACAAAGCATAAAACAGTGAGAAATGGCTGAAGGAAATTATAATTACACCAAAAAAAAAATGAATTAATGCATTTAGACAACATAAAAGCCTAATTTGACTATCAATTTGTCATAATTCAAACATTACACATGTCATATGATCCTCAAAATCGCAAAATTTGAAATTTCATAGTTTGAAATTTATAACATTATAAATTTATGATTGTTTACATATAATGATACGTCAGAATAAAAAAAAACAACCAAATACAATCTACATCTTCCTTTTCCCCCTCCTAATGTAACTTAATTTTTCAAGTCTCAAACTAGAATGTTGTACAATATCAAAATGATGATGGATTGTTTTTTCAAAAGTGTCTTCATTTTCTTCCATTGCATCCAATTCTATTGCTTGTGCTGCTCCTCTGTCAAATTCTGCAAGGTCTTCATCAGTAAGGAGGACATCTTGTTCATCGATGGTCCATTCACCATAAGGATCAATGTCATCCAAGTTGATGGAATCATGTGAAATTCCCTCCACCTTTCTACTTTGAAGGTGAAGAAGAAATGAAGACAAGATCATTGAGGTGCTCCTGGATCATCCTATTTCTCTTCTTCGTGTAAATGGTCTCAAATAAGGTCCAATTGCGTTCACACCTAGAAGCACTGCAAGGCTGGAACAAAATATGGATGGCTAGCCTTTGAAGATTTGGCGTGCTAGCACCATAATTCTCCCACCATAAATCTACAAAAAATCATTTAAAAAATATAAGAATCAAGTTTCTAATTTCTACTTGTAGTATTGAACTAAATTTTTTACTTGGTTGTTGTTTTTTTTCCCTTTGAATTGCTTGAGCTAAAGAAAAGAGTCTCCCCTTTGCACCCTTGTAGACCTTGAATAGATGGATGAAATATAGCAAGTTGATTTTTATGTATGTAAAATGGATGTTTCTAGAGAGTCAACATCACCGAATTCATAAATCAGATTTAGTAAATCTTATCTCCAACTCATCAAGAACATTATCTTTCATCTCAGCATTTGGCACCATCGTATTGATGCATGAAATGACACCTGCCATGACCTCCGCATCAGCCTTAAATGAATCAGATAATTAGAATTTTGGGATTAGGTAGTAGGCCAAGGCATGGATTGGTTGGTGGAGTTGGTTTGTCCATCTACGATCAATGATGCGCCAAATGATTTCATATTTTTTTTGTTTCTACCATTGTAATGCAAAATAGCCTCTTTGACCTTATCCATGTCCTCATAAAGGAAACCCATCGGCATGCCATCTCTATCCACCATGTGAAGAACATTGGCCAAAGGTTCTGTCACCTAAAAAATTGAAAACAAATTTGAAATTATTACAAAATTAACCCCTCAATAAAGAAACAGCGAAAAGATTATTTTGTATAAAGTTTATGTTTGTATTTGTTACTTACCTTGGTTAACTCCTCTCCATTTTTGATGAATAAGTCATCAAAAATTGTTCTTGTAGTTCTCTCCCCTTCAACTCTTTTGGAAAATGGGGACTCCAACCAAGCATTAGACACAAACATTTGCTTGAGATGAGGAATTGCGGCTCGAGAATGCTTTGCAAAGTGAGGAAGTGGCTAGAAATTGTGTCACTCTTGGTCACAAAATTTCCTTTCCATTTGTGTGTTTTCTCATCAAATAAAGGACCCAAGTATGGTTGCAGATGAATTTGGTAACTTGTTTAGCATCTTTAACCACACTTTTGACCCATCCAATTTTCCCAATGTCCTCTAACAACAAATCCAAGTAATGTGCAACACAAGGAGTCCATGAAATAGTAGGATGTCTCACATTAATAAGTTTCTTTGCGGCTACATATGCTGCTGTGTTGTCCGTGATAAGTTGGACAACATTCTTGACCCCAACTTTCTGTACCACCCCATCCAATAGATTGCACAAAGTCTCAACATTTTTGACTTAATGTGAGGCATCTATAGACTTCAAGAACACCAATGTGCCATTAGAAGCAACTAAAAAATTAAGAAGAGTCCTATTCCGTCCATGTGTCCATCCATCTGATAAGATGCTACAACCTTTTCCCCACCATACTTTCTTTTGATCATCAATCACAAGTCGTGTATTTTTTACGACTTCCTCTAGCAATGGTCCATTCAATTCTCTTGCTGTTAGAGTCTTAAACCCTTTATCCACAACTATTAATGCATTCACCAACCCTTCGCAATATTGGTTGTTCGCCACATTGAAGACTAAATTATTATAGTACCAAAAAATTGCTGCTGCCATCCTAGCCTCATGGTGTTTTTCTTTATTCCAAGTGGCACCTTCAAGTGAGGGTTGTGCTCCTGGAACATTGTGTGGAACAAAGAAATTTGGTGATGATGAAGGAATTTGGCTAGAAATAGAAAAATAACCCTCAAGACTCTCACCAATAGATGAATTTGGATTATGAAAGCTTGGAGTTAGGGATAAAAAGGAATTCATAGGCATAGAACTAGATGTATTCTGATTCATTGTAATGTCCCCTTTTTAGCTCGTTCAGTTTCCTAATGGTTTAGCCTATTATTTGACCCTTGTAGGCTAATGGAGTTGGTTAGAGGGTCTTGTGTGGCAGATACCTGGTCCTTTGGTGGTGTTATTCTTCTCCAGAGCAAGGTATTGTTCAGGTTTGACCTTTGTTGGTGTTTTGGGACTAAGTTATACACACTTACTATTTATAGTAAGTCACCTCGAGGTTGGAGTCCAGTATTGCTATTTATAGTAAGGCACCAGGACGTGTTGTGGATGCAATATTCGACCTCCTAGTTCAAACAACATGGAAATCAAATGTTTATTAAGGGAGATATGATACTTTTAATTATTATTAATGTTAATCTTTAATAATAATTAATTATTAAAGTGCATTATAATATTATATTATGACTTTATGAAGTGGGGCCAATTAATGAATTAAATCATTTCCTAAAGTGCATTGAAGTAGGCGCCTCATTAATGAGATATTATAAAGTCAACATCAAAAGCAAGTAATGAAATATTTTAATGATGAAAAAGCTTCCAAGGGTCGACTTGATATGTGAGAACTGGGAAGTATATAAGCACTCAAGAAGCAAATAGAATTCATTCAACACTTCTCTTTTTTGGAGAAGTTTTCGCTTTGAGGAAGTGTTGACGGGTGTTTTATGACTGCACCAACACAGAATAAAGTTTCCAACGGATACTCTATCCTCTCTTGATCAAAGTGTCCCGCATGCTAAGATTGCGTGAAAGATCATGCATTCAACTCCAAGGTTCCTTATGCAAGGGGATAGCCTTAGTTGGTTTGATGTGAATATGTTGGGTATTCCAAGGGGACTTGTTGACGGGTGTTTTATGACTGCACCAACACAGAATAAAGTTATCTGATGGATGCTCTATCCTCTCTTGATCAAAGTATTCCGCCATTTAAATCATCAACTTTATGAAAATTGCCTTAGACAAATTGAATCCTCATCAAAATAATTCAACCCTGTCGATTTGAAAATCACTTGCTTGCTCAAATTAATCTATCCTTTGAAATTTGATTTCTCTTAAGAAAATAATCTAGGCAAAATAATTCTCCTCTGAAAATATTAAAATCTCCCTTAGGAAAATAATTCGAAATTTTACTGACTCATGGGCGTATTTTAAAATGAAAGTAGCCTACCTCATATGCGCCCAAGGTAAATGAGGAGCTAAAAATTGCCTAAGGCAAAAATGAAATTAAGCTAGCTAAAAGGCGCCCAATGGAAAAGGAGGTTAAATAAAAAAGTGGCTAAGGCATGTAAAAAATCCCACCCCTCTCATATGCGCCCTCAAATAGAAGCACATCATGTCAAATGCACCCACCTTTGTGAAGGCTACTTCAAAAGTTCTAAGTGTGGAAAACGAAAGTAGACCCATCAAAATGCGCCCATCATAAAGGATGTCTAGCAAAACGCCTAAGTGTTGAGAAGTAAAAGCTTCACATGCCATTTGTGCCCACAACTAAAAGTAGAAGCATGAGAAGGCACCCAAGATGAATTAGGGACTTGGGAAAGTGTCTAAGTCATAGAATTGAAGTTGGAATTATAAAATGCGCCCAAGTCAAGAAATGAATGGTGGTGTGAAATTGTCTAAGGCGTTGAAAATAAAAGTAACCCCTTCCAAATGTGCCCATCAAGTAAGAGCATCAAAATGCACCCATCTCCAGCAAGGTCTTGAAGACGCCTAAGTGTTTGAGAATGAAAGCATGGCACATCAAATGCGCCCACCTCCAACAAAGGTAAATGGAGAGCAAAAATTATCTAAGGCATAAGAAATTGAAGCTCAACATACAAAGTGCGCCCACCTCAAATCAAAGTGGACCCTCTAAAATGCGCCAAAGGGGATGATGCCAGGAAGAATTACTCTAAGGCATTTAAAATAAAAGCAAGGGGTATAAAATGCGCCCAAGCCTAGAGAAAGTAATGAAAGTTGTCCACCTTATATGTGCCTAGAAGGATGAGGGTGTTTCGGAAATTTTCCTAAGTCAAAATAAAAGCTTGATAGGCTGGATACACCAAAGTAATAAGGAAGGCCTTGAGTAAATTGTCTAAGGCATGGAAAATAGAAATGCAGGGTATAAAATACGCCTAGCTCATGAGGTTGAGGAAAAGTTTCTAAGGCAATGAAATGAAAGTTGCACATGTAATATGCGCCCAAGTTGACGATGCCAGGCAAGGCGCCTATGACACTATAAGCAAAAGGTAGGGGCAACTCAAAAACGCCTAAGGCACAAAATAGAAGCTCTCACGTATAAGATGCGCCCAGCTTGTGTGACAGATTTAAAAATTTTCATAAGGCATTGGAAATGGAGGTCCATAGTGCTAAATGCACCCAAGTTAAGCAAAATGATGAAAGTGTTTAAATGTGTGGGGAAATAAAAAAATACTAAGGGTCAAATGCGCCAAGAAAGAGAAGTTAGAAATTCTCCCAAGTGAAATAAAATTTCATTGAATAAAATAAAACCTTGGCATGAAAAATTAGATGGATGAATTTTAATTTTTCCTAAGGCATGGAACAAAGTTGGCAAAGTGATGAGATGTTTTTTAAGGGGGAGAGTCAAAGTTGATGAATATTTTTCCATGGGTTGAATAAAAGTTTTAAATGAACCCCTTTAAAATACGCCCATGAGTCAGTAAAATTTCAAATTATTTTCCTAAGGGAGATTTTAATATTTTCAGAGGAGAATTATTTTGCTTAGATTATTTTCCTAAGGGAAATCAAATTTCAGAGGATAGATTAATTCGAGCAAGCAAGTGATTTTCAAATCGACAAGGTTGAATTATTTTAATGAGGATTCAATTTGTCTAAGGAAAATTTCATAAAGTTGATGATTTAAATGGCAGAATACTTTGATCAAGAAAGGATAGAGCATCCATTGGATTACTTTATTTTGTGTTGGTGCGGTCATAAAACACCCATCAACAGAATTGGCGCTAGAAGGAAGGCTACTACTATCAAGAAGCAGAAAGGAATTATAAAAAGTATAATGTACTGAGATGGTGCTACCTCATAGAGAGATATTCTCGGTGTTGTAGCCAAATCTAAGATTCAACGACGATCAAGAAGATATTATTTCAGGATTGAACAATCTCGCGTGGAAGACAAAGAGAAGTGCGGCTGAGTATATGCGAACAAGCTTTGTGTTGGAAGAAGAAGAAGAGAAGGCTATCAAAATCCATGTCGCCATTGAAAGAGACTTGTTGAATCAAAGACAACCACTTGCTCCTGCGCGTCGCCAATAGAAGAAACAGCTTCATCCTAGATCACATTAGTTCATTCTCGTCGGACAAGTTGAAGAGAATTTTGAGGTCTAGACCCAGTTCATCTAAGGAACTTGTAGAAGTAGAGCTACCTACCAGAACAAGGAAGCAGAAAGTTACTCGGTCAGACGGAGAGGCTCCCTGAAGTGAGGAAATTTTATCAAACGAAGAAGTTCAATCGAGCGAAGAAGCAGTGAGTGGCGAAGAAGTTTCAAGTTTATTCAGGACTCCGCCTAGCATTTCAAGGTTTGCCCAACAAGGACCAGCCCGAGATATCACACCAGTAGCTATTCCACAACAGCAACCAGTTCAAGTCACACCAGTTGTTCAACAACCGCCAGCTCAAGCAGCTGTATATCGGCGACGACAAGCAATGGCTCAGCTAGCTGCGAATGGTGCTACTTGGTTGGTCACCAACCCGTCTCCACTGGAGTTCGTTGACTATCATGACATGCTGAAAAATCCGGAGAGTTTTTGCTCCAAGTTCCACGTACATGATGTGAATCGCAATTATAAGGACCATATTAAAATGTTTCAGGATCATCTGCGCAACAGGCAAATTGAATATGGAGACGTAGCTTGCAAGTTGTTCCCATATTCCTTGGGAGAAGAGGCCCATTATTGGTTCATCCACTTGCCAGTCGGCTCGATCAGATCATGGGAGTAGATGAAAACAACCTTTGTTGGAAAGTTTGGCATTCCTCTTACTCCCGCAGAGCTGTTTAGACAAATTGTGGAAGTGAGAAGGCAAGAAAAAGAGCCTCTTCACATCTTCAACAATAGATTTCAAAAGGCCCTCACAAGGCTGCGTGCTCCTTACACAATCACCGATGCTTGAGAGAATTACTACACCGCTTTGGATGCTTTAACTGCGATGTTTGTGAGAGAAGCTCACCCCGCTCCAACCAATATGAACTTAGCTTATGCTAAGGCAATCGAAGTAAGTCAGAACATGGCGCAAAATACAACTGGGCTTTCATTATACATTGGCTTAAGTGCTACAAACGGCCAGATGCAGACAGGGAGTCAACAGGCCCCAACATTAAATCCAGTTCCCCAACTAGCTTACCAGGTAGCTACGCCATCAAATCATTTAGTTCTCCACCCTGGAGTACCTTTGTCTCAAGCGTTGACAACACAACCTATCTATCTTCAGAACACAGTGCCACCGACAAAGACTCAAGAGGAAAGAGATGAAATAAAGGAGTTGGTGGAACAAGTAAAGAAGCTGTCAATTGAGGTGACATACCTCAGAAATAAAAATAATCAAATACAAGCTATGCAAAGAAATAACCAAGCACACCAAGGTGCTAATCGAGGATATCCAAATAATCCTCCAAATCATCACCACGATACCCATCAAGGATACAATGATGAGAACAATCATGCGTATAGAAATAATAATCAAGGATTCCAAAAAAGATCCTGGAATACAGGGCCTAATAATGGAGGTGTCAATTCACCATTGGACAACCCGCCACCTCCTTAGAACCGTGCTGCAGATAGAGTATATTTGGCGGAGGCCGCCTTGTCTGGATGGTGTAGGCTACAAAACACTAGTCAACACTCCGAGCTTCAATGCCATGAGTTTCAAGTTGCTGCTGATATTTTAAGAGGAGAAGTAAAGAACACAGAACCTACAGAGAATCCTCCAGTTACGGGGTACGAAATAGTTCTAGCACCCCGATACGATTAGGCCTTGATCTTAGAAGATTTCAAGTTCTCATCTGAATTCCAGAGTTATACACCATCGTCAGTTAATCAAAAGTTTCTGCCAACCTCAGCAAATGGTCCCGTGGGGACGCCAGAAGGTCAAGCGCTTTCAGAGGCTCATGCCACATACGCGTCACCAGATGAGCCTCTCAGCAGAGATGGTTATAGTTTTCCGCCTCTTAACAACAGTGTCTTGGTGGAAGGAGTCAGAGAAGTACAAGCTCTCCAAACTGCTGGAGGTGGGCCCCCTAAAGTGTATCAAAGAGGTTATCCTCAACGTGAGCCGTTGACCTCGTCAATGCCCCCGAATAACTTTACAATGCCTCTGCATCCCAATGCGAGCAACGTGCCAATTGCACCAAAGGACTCTCCGGAGTATAGACAACAGAGTACAACACAAGGCAAAAGTGGCCCACAAATGACTCAACAGCTTGTTTACCAGACTGAACGGGGATAGAAGGGGAGTTCTCCTAGGGAAGATATAAAGAAGCTGATGACTCAACTCTTCTGGGGACGTTGACTGAAACTCCCACCACAAGAAGCACTTCACAAGAGGCACCCGATGTGCCAAGAAATCCCTAGGTTGTCGTGCAGTCTCGTCCCGCACAAAACACAAATGTGGTGCAAAGTGTGACCCAAACGTCCTATAATTCTTGGGAGACACAACAACAATCTCAGAATTTTGAAGGCATGGTACTAAATTCTGCAAGCACTCCGGGAAAGACCGAGATTGAGAGAGGTTCTCAACCTGATGATGCCACAAAGCTGAAACAAAATACGGGAGATGAAACTTAGAGCAGATAAGTTCAACCGGACAAGAAAGATGAAAAGAGAAATGAAGTAGCAGATGAGAAAAGAAAACTAGTAGTGTTTTATCAGGGGAAAGATGAACCAGCCCCATTCTTAGTTTCAGTTAGAATATTTGGAAAGATGCTACACAACTGTTTGATTGATTCTGGATCAAGCAACGTCATGCCTTTGAAGGTATGCGAAAGGTTGGGTCTAATCCCACTCCACACCAACAAAAAGGTGACCCAACTGGATAAAACAAAAGTTCTCGTTGTTGGGGAACTGAATGACATACACATGCAGCTAGCCACAGATCCTAGAATCCAGAGTCGCATTGATATTTCTGTTGTAGATATACCAGATGGGTATGGCATGCTGCTCAACAGAGATTGGTCTCGAATGCTGAATGGATATATCGCCACTGAATTTTCTCACATGTGGTTGCCATGGAGAGGAATTCCTAATCAGATAAGAGTGGAGAGCACACCACGACTCAGGCTGATGATCACCGAGTATGGTGACAATAATGAAGTATTATTTGCAGAGATTGATTTGGGCTCGTATAAGCCAATCAAACAAGAAGTCCTCATGTTGCAGAGCATAAATGAAGAAAAACCTCTGAAAAATACGTCCTCCTCTACTGAAGTATTAATAGAAGATGACTCAAGCGAGAGTGAGGGGATGTTTGAAAATTTCAGGAATTTTGTGTTGAAGAATGTTAGGCAAAGAATGGAATCAGGAAAGAATGCCTCCGTCAGCAGTATGCTAATGCCTAATTGGTGTAGAATTCATGAGGCTTTCCATCTGGAATTTACGTGTGCCATGTGCAAAGTGGCCATAGAGCAAGTTTCAAAGAGAATTCTACAGACCTCTTTGGTAGAAGAACTTGAAGAAGTAAATGAACGAAAAGGCTCATCCCGACAGGCAGTGATCAAAAAGCTTGCCAAGCCATTTCTTCCGAAGTCCACGATTACTTCAAAGTTGGCGGGATTAAATGACACCAACCTTGGTTCATTTAATCTGGGTGCACTTAAATCAAGGATGTACGGGTTGGGAAGTCATCAACCGTCAGTCACAGTGCACAATATTATGAAAAGTGGGATCTACGCGGCTGTTGGTTTTCCACCAACAATACAGTGTCCAAAATTAATCATGGAGTGCGTGAATTGCTACAAGCTGGAATGCAGAACTATTGTCTCTCCAGATGGCAAATTGTTTGCCAACATTAGGCCGGA
Source organism: Sequoiadendron giganteum (assembly GCA_007115665.2). Classification (NCBI taxonomy): domain Eukaryota; kingdom Viridiplantae; phylum Streptophyta; class Pinopsida; order Cupressales; family Cupressaceae; genus Sequoiadendron; species Sequoiadendron giganteum. The sequence goes on from CM021101.1 coordinate 270,338,924, forward strand.
TGCTATTGGAAAGGTATTTGGGATTCCCACCTCCGAAAGAATGTTGTATAGAACGAAGGACCGAGCAAATAGAATGTATTCCTCCTCTTTCGAAAGGTGTGTTGCTGTAATGAACAAAATCTGGATGCAAAGGCCAAAGCCGCCTTGCACTAAGCTCCCGAAGCAAATAATTGCTGAAGATGTGAAGCAAGAATACTGTGACCTGATAATGATGCTTAGCCGGGTGAATGGGAGTTCGCAAGCATACATCTTCGAGCCTTGGATGTTTTATTACATCGAGATCATTTTAGAGGGAAAGGAATGTGTTGATTGGGCTAGGATGATTAGCGACAACATAGATGAACAATTCAGGAGCCTGAGGAGGACAAAGACCTTTTACATGAGCTCGTACGTGATGTATATGTTGGCTCGGATGACCAAGTACCAGGGGATAACGTACAAGGAGCCGATCGACTGTGGCCCTGACCAGTTCAAGATCCACGAGGCCTGCACCCAATTGCATTTAACTAACCCTGCCAGCTACAAACGGGCGAATGATGCATTCACAATGCACATTGCAAGGACCCTTCAACAGAGAACGCAGCAGAGGATTTCAAAGAAAGCGCAGGCGTTGATTGAAGAGTATGGATTTTGGCTCATCCATTTCCAAAATTCACATACATTAGGCTGTAGGGGTTCACCTCGTATCCATACTGATTGCCGAGGTACCCCACTGATCATATAATAATGCTAGAAGTATCTAGGCAACTTATTGCCTACGATAAAATTTAGAAGAAGAAGAGGAAGAAGGGACTGGATTTTCCTATCACTACGGGGAATTCCAATGAGGTGTGTCCCTCCTTGCAGGCAGCTCGAGAGGCAGAGGATGAGCTGCAATTCTTTCATCTTTCATATCACACAGGCAGGCAGGATATCGATCCTTATAATAACATCGAAGTGGTGTAGAATGTTGAGTATAGGCATAAGGCTCATATAGAAGATTTTTGGGCAAATGTGGTGGATGAGGCTAAAATAAGGAGAAGGATGTTCACTAGGCTCCCCCTCAAGTTGATCAGAGAGTGTGAAGTTATTCCAGTTCCTGATCAGGTGGACGAAGATGTTAACGTCATACAGCCTGACTATGAGTCAGTAAGAAATACTTCGGTCCCACCACCATATTGGTCCGAGCCCGAAATCACAGAATTGGACACACTTTCCATTCCGGTGATGACTTTCACAAGGGCTTGGGTCGATAAGCACGTAAGCAGACTTAAGAGCAGATCAGTTGCTCTTACTTATAACTTGATGGGCGATCAAAGGCCACTATCGACGAAGAAAGGAAAGCAAGTCACCCAGGCAACGGAAACACAAGATGAGGTGCCGACCCAGTCAATACCTTTAAGGATGGAGCAAGCATCACCCACGCAGTCACAAACTCAGTCTTCGAGTTTGAGAGTAATTTCATTATTTGCTGATCAGAGGGCAAAATTGAATGAAGAGTGAGAACTTGAAGAAATAGATCAGCCCAACATCAGGGAGTCGGATAGCCTAAGTGTCAGTGCACCCGGAGGAGGGGCCAACAGGAAGAAGAGGAGGAAACGGCGGTTGATACCCGGTTCCAATAGATATTGGACATGACATTGGAAGAAGAGGAAAATACAGAGCAAGAGGCCCAAGGGTTTGGAGATACTCAGCTCATGGAGACTGATGAGCCTGAGCAGAGTAGTGTTAGAGAAGAAGTACAGGAGGTTGAGGCAACAAAGGAACAGCCGCTTGTCATTTGCAATCCACAATAGACGGTGTCGGATTGGCTTACAGATAGAATGAGAAGGGACCCTGAGGATGATACAAATCTAGGCGTTGAGATGGGGGAGTTCCTCAGGAGGATTAGTGCACCGCCGGAAAAGAAGAGAGCTAGGAAGTTTTTGAAGATTTCAATTGATGAGTCAGGCTCTTGCACACTTCAGGTTGCTGTCCTGAGTGAGGAGTGTGATCGAGCTGAGGAGAGGCCTGAGAATTATGTGATCACCACTGTGGAGTTGGGTCATCCTACGGGAGCCCAAATTGTTGAGGAGTTCGACAACTCCTAGCAGGCACTGAAAGACAAGTTGCTCCGTACGGAGGTAAAATATAAGAAGTTGAAGAAGGAGCACAAGACTTTGATAGGATATGTGTAAAATCTTGCGCGTCCAGTTGAACAGGGGAACCCAGTAGTTGAACTCTCGTCCGAGCTTCCGAGAGAGTCAGTTGTTGGCTTGGAGGATTTGAAGAAAATGGAAATGGAAGCTGATAGGTGGGTCTGCCATGTTCATATTGAAACAAAAAAATTCATGGAGGACCTTGCTCATGCTTACCGACAGGCCTCAGATGTTCTGGCACGCATGGATATGGTGGATCAAGCCTGGAGTGAGACCCAAATTTATCAAATGAAGACTGTTCTTCGTCTAGAGGCTTTGATGCACATGCCTCTACACACCTTGGTGGGTGGAGGTATAATATAGGAGGGTGATAGGTACGATTTCACCAACTGGTACTCCTCAGTGGTCACGGGCCGTGCTTTTCATGATGCAGCATGAGCGGATTCATCTAGAGTCAAGAAAGCAATGAATAATATTCTGAATGGAATCCTCAATACTTTGGAGGCCATATTTGCTATGAGATTGGCTCCGGAAGAGATAACTGCAGATGGCTTGAGGGATAGGTTGACTCCCTTCTTCTCAGTCGTGAGATCGTTTGTCTAGGACGACTTTGAGAATATCTCCACTTTCTCCAACATAATTTAGAACACGCAGGATGCCTTGGTGGCTTGGAGAAAGTCCTATACTCGGCACGGGCAGACAGTTACAGTGCTAGAATTTCAACTCAACCACATCCCACCAATTTCAGCTCAAGAGGTTGAGGCAGTGTTAGCCCGTTTGATCGAGTTTGCAGTTCGGGAAGGAGACAACGGAAACGCTCTGCTGGACAAGGATCTTCTAGAAGATGGTGATGGGCGTTAATTGCTCATTATGGTGCCTGTAGGAGAGTGGAGAATCTTCTATGCATTTATTGCCCACTCTTCTCTGTGGCAGTTTTTAGGGTAGAAACCCTAATTAGGGCATATGTGGCTCGATCTGAGCCCTTCATTGTAATTCAATCTGAACTGTCCACTGAAATGGGTTTATTATAAAAGGGGTATCCCCCCTCATTTGTAATCTATTAGGTTAAGAGTTGAATCAAAGCTAGAGAGTAGAAAGCATATAGTGAATGGTTAGAAGTTAACTTAGTCGAAAAGGAAAGAAAAACTTTCCCTTTGAAAGTTTTTGTAAAAAGTTGTTGTGGAGGACTCTCATAATATAAATAATTTCATTGATTGGTGATTCTATCTTTCGTTGTGAGTAGTTGACAAGGCTTTTTCGTCTTTCCAATTCAAGTAGATAGAGTAAATTAGATTTTGTTTTATGCAAGTAGTCGGTAATTGTGGAATGCAGTGTTTGACTTGAGCAAGTCTTCTTTCATCCATACCACTAGCGGGCTCGCTGATGGTGAGTTCGCCCTGCGTGGTCAACTGGAGCATTGGCGCTTAACTTCAATTGTGATTCGTATGTCCACTTGCATCGTTGTGTTGGTGTGTGCATGCCGAGTCATAATTTGAACATCTTACTTATCCTTTGAAGATTGTACCAATTTTGTGGAAGTTGTCCGAAGGGCGGCGAAGCAAAGTCTGGTTCGAAGCCTGTTAAACTTGATCCTTGTATTCCACCTTTAGGAGTAGAAGTTAGAATCCCTACCATTATCCCTTTTAAATTCAGCATTTTCCTGGTTTTTCTAAAAAAAATCAGAGCATCATAGTCAAATCTTTCACCTGCTTCAAGAAGTTGAACAATTACGTAAGTCCCCTTGGAAAACCCAGCATATTCACATCAACCAACTGAGCCTATTTGTGACATAAGGAACCTTGAAGTTGAATGCATGATCTTTCAGGCAATCTTAGCATGCGGAATACTTTGATCAAGAGAGGATAGAGCATCCGTTGGATAACTTTATTCTATGTTGGTGCGGTCATAAAACACCCGTCAACATGACTTACACAATTGTTCAACTTGTGAAGCAGTTAAAATGCGAATGATTTGACTATGATGCTCTGATTCCTAGACTAATTGGGAAAATGTTGAATTTAAAAGGAATAAGGGTAGGGATTCTATAGTCTACTCCTAAAGGTGGAACACGAGGATCAACTTTAACAAGCTTTGAACCAGACTTTGCTTCGCCTCCTTTCGGACAACTTCTACAAAATTGGTGCAATCTTCAAAAGATGAGAAAGGTGTTCAAATTATGACACAACATGCACATACCATCACAACAATGCATATGGACATATGAATCACAATCGAAGTTAAGTGTCAATACTCCAGTTGACCACGAAGGGTGAACTCACCGTTAGCGAACCCGCTAGTGGTATGGATGAAAGAAGACTTGCTCATATCAAATGCCGCATTCCACAATTACCAACTATTTGCATAAAATAAAATCTACTTTACTCTACCTACTTTGAATTGGAAAGATGAAAGGGCCTCGCTAGCTGCTCATAACGAAAGAAGAAATCACCAAACAATGAAACTCTTTATATTATGAAAAGTGTTCACAACAACCGTTTACAAAACTTTCAAAGGGAAAGTTTTCTTTCCTCTCCAATCTAAGATAACTTCTAACTATTCACTAAATGCCTTCTCTACTCTCTAGCTCAACTCTATCTCTAATTTTGTCTAACTCTAATATCTTACAAATGAGGGGGGATGCCCCTTTTATATCAAGCCCAGTCCAATGGACGACGTAGATTCAAATACAATGGAAGGCTCAGATTGAGCCACATATGCCTTGATTAGGGTCTTAGCCCTAAAAACTTCTACTGAGAGGAGTGGGGCAATGAATGCACCGAAGATTCTCCACTCCTCTGTAGGAACCAATATCTGCAATCAATGCACATCATCCCCTTCCAGAAGATCATCATCCAGAAGGGTGTTTCCTTTCTCCTTTTCGTTGGCTGCAAAATCAATGAACCTGGTCAACACAGCGTCAATTTCCTGATCTGAAATGGGAGGGATATGATCCAACTGAAATTCCAACACTGTAACTGTTTGCCCATGCCGGGCACAAGATTTCTTCCAAGCAACTAGAGCATCCTGGGTATTCTAAATAATGCTAGAGAAGGTGGAGGTGTTCTCGAAATCATCCTAGACAAAGGCCTTCACCTTAGAAAAGAAGGGTGCCAATCTACTCTTCAAACCATTTGCAGTCACCTCCTCAGAAATCAGCCTCCTGGCAAAGATAGCCTCTAGCGTATTGAGGACTCCATCAAAAATATTTGTCATGGCTTTTCTAACCCTGACTGAATCTGCTTGTGATGCATCATAGAATCCTCGGCCCGTGACCACTAAAGAGTACTGTTGACGGGTGTTTTATGACCATACCAACACAGAATAAAGTTATCCAACGGATGCTCTATCCTCTCTTGATCAAAGTATTCCGCATGCTAAGATTGCGTGAAAGATCATGCGTTCAACTCCAAGGTTCCTTATGTCGCAAATAGGCTCAGTTGGTTGATGTCAATATGTTGGGTATTCCAAGGGGACTTACGTGAGTTGCTCATTCAGAAGAAAGGATTCTCAAATTTCAGGAGGTTTGTCAATGATGCTCAGGTTCTTGGACTAACCAGATAATGCTGAATGTAAAAGGATGTAAGGATTGGAGATGCTACCATCTACTCTAAATGCGGAACACGAAGGTCAATTCTCGCAAACTTCAAACCAAGCTCTGCTTTGCCTCACTTCGGACAGCTTCCGCAGAACCAGTGCAATGTTCAAGGGGATAACGAGAGATATTCAAACTAAGATTCAACATGCAGAGACCGTCACAATGACACATATCAACATATAAACCGCAATTGAAGTTAAGTTCACAATGTTCCTGTTGACCACGCAAGGCGAACCCACCATTAGTGAGCCCGCTAGTGGTATGGATAAGTGAAGCTTGCTCAAATTAAACACCACATTCCACAACTACCAACTACTTGCATGAAATAAAATCTACTTGAATTGGAAAAACGAAGAAGCCTTGCTAGCTACTCACAATAAAAGATAGAACCACTTAGCGATGATAAACCTTTGTATTATGAGAGTTTTCCACAACAACTTCTTACAAAACTTTCAAAGGGAAAGCTTTTTTTCCTTTTCAAACTATGCTATGCTACTTCTATGCTCTACTCTCTATTCTAACTTCTATTTTCTCTACACACTGATTTCTTAATCTGATCTAATAGATTACAAATGAGGGGGGATGCCCCTTTTATAGTTGGCCCAGTCCAACAAACGGCTTAGATTGAATTATAATGAAGGGCTCAGATTGAGCCACACATGCCCTAATTAGGGTTTTTGCCCTAAAAACCGCCACAGAGAGGAGTGGGGTGATAAATGAACCCAAAAGATTCTCCACCACTTTGTAGAAACCGTCATGAGCAATTAATGCCTACTATCCTCCAAAAGATTCTCGTCCAGAAACGTGTTCCCACTATTCTGCCTGCCAATTCGGTTGCGTTAGGAGGAGGCAAGCATACAACAACACTTAGTTCAAACCCTCCTTGCAAAAAGTTTTTCTCCGTTAAGTCTTCTTGTTGCTTTAATTCTTGGACGCACTTCTTCCTTGCAACTTTCACATTTCTCTTGCCCACTGCCTTGGGCGCATTTGACATGTAGTGGAGGAACCTTTGGGCGCATTGAGCATGTGGAGGGGGAATTCACTTGTAGTGGGCGCATTTGAGGGTGTGTGAGGGAACTCCCCACGCCTTAGAATATTTTTACCAACATCCTCTCAACCTTGGGCGCATTTCACCTAGGGAGGAGGAACTTTCAACACTTAAAAACATTTTCATCAACTCCTTGCTTACTTCATGACTTGGGCGCATCTGGGGTATGCCGCTGGAATTTTGCCAACACTTAGAAATTTTTTTAAACTTCCTCACCTTGAAGGTGCATTTGAGAGGTGGAGGAGGAACTGGCATTTGCCTTGGGCGCATTTCCCATGTGATGAAGGAATTCTTCCATGCCTTGGGCGCATATAGAGGTGGGAGGAGGAATTTTTTATGCCTTGGGATTTTCTTCAAGCCACGCCTTAGCAACCTTGCAAGCTGGGTGCATTTGGAGGTATGAGAAGGAATTCCTCATACTTAGCATTTTTATTGCCTTGACTTCACATCTTCTTTGTGGGCGCATTTCACCCATCCTCCTGCCAGTTTCAACTTGGAAATTTTCAATGCCTCAGCTACCTCTTGCCACTCCATTTTTAGCAAAATTTGGAGAAGTGTGACTCCTCATGTCTTCCACCCGTTCTGACTCTGGAGTTGGCGTGATATGCCCCTTGTGGGCTCGCTACCCTGTTTATACCTGCTGCCCAAGCTCATCTGCTATTTTTAGCAAACCCTAAAATTGCTTGACTTCTGCAACTCCGTTTGAATTGAAATTTTCACCACGTGGTCCTCATCGCTTGGTGAACCTGTTCACACCTGCCTCTTGTGTCGACCTGCTATTTATAGCCCTATTCCGAAGGTGACTTACTATAAATAGTAAGTGCTTGAATTGCGCCCAAATTTTACCAGTAGATTGCCTGAAGGATGTTGATCGTGATGGTATACCTTCGTTTTTCGAAATTTTGGCTTTTTACCCTACTTTTTAGGCATTAAAGTTGGAAACTTTAATCTGACTTGCACGTGCCTTGAACGGTCTTTGTTTGACTTGATTTTTGTTGCATGCCATTTTGTATGCTAAACTGAAGTGTCGGGTGGCTGTCGGAGTGAACCTGCTATTTATAGTAAGTGTCTAAAAAGTGATCAATCTGATGTCAGATGAGTTTGCATGTCAAACTACCTGTGGGATCTCAAAAAACTCAGAAAAACCCAAAAAACTGGTCCACATGTGGGCACTGGCTAAAAATAGTAAGTGTTGAAAAGTGATCAATTTTGCTTACATGTCATACCACCATGAAGCTCTCGATAAACCCATGAGGAAAAACCTAAGATGCGTTGAAAAACTCTGCATGCAAACCCTAAAAATAGCCTTTGAAGGCTGAACCGTTGAAAGTCATCATCCCAGCTTGCATGTTATACCACTGCGAAGGTCTTGAAAAACCCAAAAACATTCTCCAGACATATACCGAAAATCGTATGTGCATACCCTAAAAATGGCTCTTGAAGCCTGAACTGCTAAAAATAGCAAGTTGTCATAATCTGTTCAATTCTTGCGCTTAGGCATCCTGGAGCCATCTTGATGTGCTGAAGCAGTCGGAATTCCAGAATTCTGAGGAAGAGACCTCAGATTGAGTACTTACTAAAAATTGTAAGTTGCTAGAACTTAGTGAAAATTTAGTGGGACTCTGCCTGAAGCGTTGTGATTGCAATACTAAGCTCAAATTCCAATTTGATAACCCTGTTTGACCTCAAACAAGCCTGAAGGATAGAAGACCCTAATTTCATAGACTTAGCCAACATTTCCAATTAGGTCAAATATAGAAACATCCGTGAAAGGACAAAAGATCAAAAAGACGCAAACCTAAAGCCAAAAGACCAAAATGGAGCAAAAATTAGGGGGTCCCCATCTGGAATGGGGTGATGTGTGAAAAGGTCACAACAAGTACCAGCCGGCGAAGTCATATCTAGCACCTTCCTGAATCACACCTCCCTCAACCAAAGCCTGTAGAGGTGTGTGCATCAAAGCTCGTAGGCGAAGAACAACTCTCATCTGATAGATATGACCCTCACCCCAAATCTGATTAACTACCTCCGTTCTTGCCATAATGTCGGAGGCTTGCCGATAGGCATGTGCAAGATCCTCCATAAACTTTTATGTCTCAACACAAACATTGGTAACCCACTTATTTGCCTCTTGTGTCATTCTTTTCAAATCTTCTAAGCCACTGATTGACTCTCTAGGAAATTCGGTTGGGAGCTCAATTGTCGGATTTTCTTGCCCACAAGGATGAGACAAGTGTTGTACATAGCCAATCAATGTTTTGTGTTCCACCTTCAATCTTTTGTATTTGGTTTCGATACAGATGAATCTGTCCTTGAGTGCCTGATATGAATTGTCGCACTCCTCAACCACCTGTGCTCTAGTAGGGCGGCCAAGTTCCATAGTAGTGATCACATAATTCTCCGGAACAACCTCATCTCGATCACAACCGCGTGCAATGTCCGAGAGCCATCCTCATCTGTTGAAATTTAGAGAACTTTCTGGCCTTCTTCGTTGGAGGTGCACTGATCCTACTCAACAATTCTTCCATCTCAACTGTTGGATCAATCTCATCAATAAGGTCATGTCTCATCCTGTCCCTTAGCTATTCTGGCAACTCCTGCCGTAAGTCAGAAATAACGAAGGCTTGCTCAATTCTTGCCTCTACCTCATGAACTTCTTCTATGCCCTCGTGCTGACGAGGTTCATCATCCTCTATAGGATCGGTATCTCCAGAGCTTTGGGCCTCCTGATCTGAAGTAGCATCATCCTCAAGAGCCGCCTGAATCTCATGCTGAAATTGAGTATCAGTGGTCGTTCCCTCCTTTGTCTTTCGCTGATTTTCCTCTCAAGGCATGTTGATGCTTTGGCCCACTGACTCTCTACGAGGTGGCTGACTTGCCTCTCGCAATACCTGTTCTTCATTCAATTTTTCTCTTTGATCAACAAACAGTGAAACTTCCTACATACTCATAGAATGTGCTTGTGATGGTGTATGTGTGGACTCTTCAATTCTTTGAGGTTCAGGCCAAACTGTTTCTTTTCCTCGTGGCTCAGGAGCTTGAGCAACCTATCTTCCCTACCTAGCAGTCGGTGATCTGTGATCTCCCATCAAATTGTAAGTAAGGGGATTGATCTACCTTTAAGTCGATTTACACGCCTCTCCACCCAACTCCGTGTGAATGTCAAGACTGGGATGCAAAGTGTATCCAAGTTTGTGATCTCTGGCTCTGACCAATTTGGGAGTGGGAGTGGCGTATCCCTCACTGTTTCATAATCAGCCTGTATAACATTTATATCCTCCTCAATCTGGTCTGGCACTGGGACAATCTCGCATTCCCTAATCATCTCCAATGGTATCCACGAAAACATCCTCTTCCTAACTTCAGCCTCATCCACTGCACTTGCCCAAAAGTCCTCAATCTGTGCCTTATGCTTGAAATCCTCTGACAATATCCATCTGATATTCCTATGGGGATCATAGTGCTGTCTACTAGTATGGTAGGAGAGGTGGAAGAACTGGAGCTCATTCTTTGCTTCCCTAGCCGCCTGTCATGATGGACAAATTTCATCTGAATTTCCCATGGTGATAGGGAATCCAAGTCCACCCTTCTTCTTCTTCTTTTGAATCTTATCATAGGCAATGAGTTGCCTAGATATTTCCAGCATCACAATCCTGTTTGTGGGACACCGGGGCAATCTGTACGGATAAGAGGAAAACCCTTGCAGCCTGATGTAAGTAAACTTCGGAAATTGGATAAACCAACACCCGAACTTTTCGATCAGCTCTTGTGCCTCTTTGGATATTTTGTGATGAGTCCTTTGCAGCAAGGTCCTCGTTATTTGCATTGTGAAGGTGTCATTGATCCTCTTGTAATTGGAGGTACTTGTCAAATGTAACCGCAGACAAGCCTCATGAATTTTGAACTGCTAAGAGCCAAACCCAATCGGCTCCTTGTATGATATCCCTCTATATTTTGTCATTCGGGCCAGCATGTAGACAATATAGGAGCTCATGTAAAATGTTTTCGTTCTCCTTAGATTTCTGAGTTGCTCATGTAGATTATCATTGATCATCAATGCCCAGTCCATGTGCTCTTTGCCTTCCAACACAAGGTGTATATAGTAGAACATCCAAGGTTCAAAGATGAAAGCTTGGGGGCACCCTCCAACTTTGCTCAGCATCATGATTAAGTCACAAAACTCTTGCCTCAAGTCTTCTGAAATTATCTGCTTCGGCAGCTTTGTGTGAGTTGGCTTGGGCTTGTTCATCCACCTGGAATTTATCAAGTCAGCACATCGCTCAAATGTGGATGAGTACATTCTTTCAGCCCTCTCCCTCGTTTTGTAAATCATCTTTTCATAAGTTGGGATTCCAAATGCCTCCCCAATTGCTTTAGGCGTAAGATTGGCCAACAGCTTGCCATCCGGTGAAATGATAGTCCTCTGCTCCGTGTTGTAGCAATTGGCACACTCCATAATCAGCTCTGGGCACCGGATTGCTGGTGGAAAACCAATAGCTGCATAAAGTCCACTTTTGACAATGTTGTGTGAAGTGACTGATGGATGATGACCTCTAGTTCCCATTATTCGCTTTCTGAAAGTCTCCAAGTTGAATGAGCCAAGGTTTGTGTCACTTAACTTGCCCAATTTCGAAGAAAACTTTGACTCTGGCAGGAAGGATTTGCTCAATTTTTTTATTACAGCCTGTCTTGATGTGCTCGCTCTGTTGGACTCAACATGATTTCCTCTCCCTGCAACTCTTCTACTTGTTTTAGCCATTCTGCAAAAATAAAAGGCAGTCATTAAAAAATAAGATTTTATAAAACAATAACATTTTGAGAGTGCCAGCAGATTTCCAAAAATAAAAAGGCTGCAACACTTCGACATTTCCAACTACAAACCTCAACGCCTTTATTACTTCAACGCTTAGAAGTTTTTTAGCTTGTAGCAACACAACGTCCAACACTAAGAACGATTTGCTCGCAGTAATTTGGAAATTTCAGCAACTTAAATCTTCTCTTAAATTCGCACTTTTCAGCAACTTCACTCTATTCTGAAATTCGCACTTCAGCAACTTGAGAGATTTCCTCTCAAATTCGTACACCTTAGCAACTCGAGAAATCTCTCTTTGCAAACTCACACTTTTAGCAACTTCAAAACTCCTCTTCTCAAATTCGTACTTTCAGCATTGTCAAAAGTGGACTTTATTCAACATTCAGCAATTGGTGAGGAGTATGAAAAAGAATTTGAATTCTCATAGCCAGGTCGAATTCTGGAAGTGGCTAATCTTAGGAAACTTTTGAATTTCTGTTTTCCCTCCTCTGCTAGTCGCAACACTTGTCACTCAAAGCATCGGAATATTTTACTTCTAGAACTTTGAAAATTCATCACTCCTGCATAGGCCTGCTTTATCACGTTTGCATTTTAAAATATTAAACCAAGTGTCCTTCAAGAACAATTTCACTTTAACTGGTTAAGGAATTTAATTTCACATCCACGTTGGCAAAATTATTCCAGTCATCCAGCTCAATTCGTAGGCCAAAGCTTTTTGCAAAAACATTCATCTCATTTGCCTTAGAAAATTTTAATTTCGCTTAGGAAATTCTTTAAAATAGGCGTCGAGCAAAATCTCTATCAAAACAACGCGAGCAAGGTGTGGAACAAGTTTAAATCATCTCCCAGTGGGAAATGTCCAATACCCAGAAGAAATTTCCCCTCGGAACTCATCGTTTTCATGTGTATCCGGACAAAGGGTAAGTTTAATTTTTATTATTTTGAGAAAAATAATAAAATTTGCTAAGGATTGTTCATTTTTTATTCTGGACGCATTCCACACCTGCAGTCTTCATTTTTCCTACTTGGCATTTTCCTTGATTTTCTGAAGAATTTCCCTTGCTGTCTCTAGGCACATTTCATCTTGTCTTAAGAAAATTTTATCATTGCCTCTTCTAGGCGTATTTCTCACCTTTGCTCTAGAAAATGCCTTAGAGAATAATCAAATTTTAATTCACACATGAAGGGCGTACTTCACCAATCATGCTTTCACTCTAATCCCCTTAGGCATTTCCATGCCTAGACTTCTTTACTTCCCTCACAAACAAGGGTGCATATAGGGGGGTGAGGAGGAAGTATCTTATACTTAGAAACAATTTCAAAATCATGCCTTCCTTGTCTTTCCCTTAGGCGCATATAGCATGTGGAGGAGGAATTTCCCACGCCAAGCTTTACCTTGCCTCAACAAATTTCCTTGGGCGCATTTCATGTAGTGTGTAGGAACTTGAGGGCGCATTTCTCATATGGGGCTTCCAAGTGAGGGCACATTTCACATATGATGAAGGAACTTTTGGGCGCATTTCACCCTATGAGGGGGAACTTCACCGTACTTAGCCTTTTTTACTCACCAAGCCCTTGCCTTGGGTGTATTTCACCCGATGAGAAGGAATTTCAACACTTAAGGGCGCATTTTACATTGTCAACTTCCAAGTGAGGGCGCATTTAGGGGGGTGGGAAGGAATTCCAATGCCTTGGAACATTTTTGCTATGCCTTCATTCCTTGTGGGCGCATTTGCTATAGGGAGGAGGAACTTGAGGGCGCATTTGAGCATGTGAACTTCCATTTTGAACCTTGTGGGTGCATTTCACCCATGCCACTTCCATATGAGGGCGCATTTGAGGGTGTGTGAGGGAAATCTCACGCCTTGGAATATTTTCTCTTGCCTTGGCATTTATGGGCGCATTTCACATATGCTCAAGGAACTTGCATCTAGCTAGGGTGCATATGAAAAGGTGTGAAGGAATTTTCTCAAGCTTGAGGGCGCATTTCACCCCATGAGGAGGAATTCCTTATACTTAGTATTTTTTTTATCAACTTCCTCTCATACCTTGGGCGCATTTCATGCTTTCTCTTGTCAACTTCAACTTGGAAATCTTCAACGCCCTAGCTACCCCTTGCCATTCTATTTTTAGTAAATTTAGAGAAGTGTGCCTTTTCCATGCATTTTCACCTGTTCTAAACTGGAGCTGGCGTGATTAGGCCTCTTGTGACCTTGCTACCCTGTTTGGACTTGTTGTCCACACTTGTCTGCTATTTTTAGCCCTCATGCTATTTTTAGTAAACCCTAAAATTGATTGACCTCTGCAGCTTCGTTTGACCTGAAATTTGCTCCACTTGACCTCGATGTTTTAAGTGACCTGTTCACACCTACCCTCGGCACAGACCTGCTATTTTTAGCCATGAGGTGATTTACTAAAAATAGTAAGTACTTCGATTGTGCTCAAATTTAGCCAGTAGGCAGCTTGAAAGATGTTGATTATGATGGTGTACTTCGTTTTGACAACTTGTGTTTCACCCCCTATTTTTAGGCATAACAATGGAAACCCTAATTTGACTTGCATGTGCCTCGAATGGTCTCCGTTTGACTTTGTTTCCGTTGCATGCTGCTTTGTTCGTGAATCTGAAGTGTCGGGCGGTTGCCGGAGTGAACCTTCTATTTATAGAAAGTGCTTGAAAAGTGACCAACCGACTGTTGGATGAGTTTGCATGTTAAACTGCTCGTGGGATCTCAAAAAACCTAGAAAACTGGTCCACATGCGAGCACTGGCTAAAAATAGTAATTCCCTAAAAAAGGTCAACTCTGCTTGCATGTCACATCATTGCAAAGCTCTCAAAAAACCCATAAGGAATATCCAGACATGCATTGAAAAACATATGTGCGAACCCTGATAATGGCTCTTGAAGCCGAAATTGCTAAAAATAGCAAGTTGTAAGAATTTGTTCAAAATTTGCGTGCAGGCACCTTGAAGTTACCTGGATGTGCTGCAGTAGTCAGAATCCCAAAATCCTGAGGAAAAGACCTCCAAATTAGGTACTTACTAAAAATAGTAAGTTGTTGTATTTCAGTGAAAATTCAGTGGGATCCTGCCTTGAGCCTTCTGATTGTACTACCACGCTTAGATTTCACTTTGATAACCTTATTCAACCTCAAACAAGCCTGAAGGATGAAAACCCTAATTTCACAGACATAGCCAACATTTCAATTAGGTCAAACGACGGGACATCCCCGAAAGGACAAAAAAGACCAGAGAGAGAGAGAGCCAAAGCCAAAAGACCAGAATGGAGCAAAATTTAGGGGGTCCCCATCTTGCATGGGGTGATGTGTGAAAAGGTCACAAAAGGAAGAAAGCTAGGGTTTCTCTGTAATATCAATCTAGGAGAACGTAGCCTCTCTTCGATTGTGCAAATACTGGTGGCTTTATTCATAGGTCACATTTGTGCTCAACTGGAGATAGTTTGGTTTGATTTTCAGATATTGTTTGCTCAGATTAGAGGTTTTTCATGAAGGATTCATTGCTGATCAGAAATCATTGAAGGCATTAATCATTGTTGAATATATTCAATGTTGTTAATGATCTCCTTCCCTTGGCATGTGGGAGTTTATAGAGCATATTGAGGAGATTATAACAGGGGTTTTTGAAGAACTTAGCTAGTGATCAGATGATTATCAGCTTGTAAATGTTGTTGCTGTTATCTCTCTACTTGGGCCGAATCGCTAATCATTATTAGGCTGTACCACTCTGCTATGCTAGGCCGTACAGTGTCTTGGAGTTGGGATGTGTTGACTTGAGGCAAAACGCCTAGGTTATGAGCTTGTTTTCACATTCTTTGGAGGCGGCTAAGCTGTATCTTTTATAGCAGCAACTTAAGTATGGGAAAATGCATACCTTATGCTTGGCGTCCAATAACAGGAGCTTTGCTATAGCTGTTCACAATACATCAAATTTTCCAGATTTGTGTTTGGCTTGCACGGGTATGATTAAATTGTTGAGCAAAGAAAAGAATATCTGATTTAGATATGTATTGTATTTGCAAACTTTATTTAAACCAGATTTCAGCTAAGTAGCCGAATTGTTGCTCCCAGGGCATCGTTTCAGAACCGGAAACAATTCAGAATCGAATCGTGGTGGAATCATCCAGGAATCGGTTTTTTACTTGTGGGTTCGATAAGACTTTTCCAAAACGATTCCGAGTGTTCAGGTGGTGACGTGGCGATTTTGAAACGTTTCAATGACCGTTTTCAACCCGAGCTTTGACTTTTTCCTCGTTTTTCGCAAAATTTAGGGCGAAACCTTGGATTTAGTGTGTTTTATTTATTTTATTCACCTGTTTTATTCATTCCATGTTTCAACTGTGGACGTTTGGTTTTATTTTCGTGAGTCTGGGACATTGAAAATTTGGCAAACCAGTCTTCTTCCTTAGCAGGTGCAAAAAACACAAGGGCTACCACGCGGAGTGAAGGAGAAGCCGTGCCGATTGTGTAGGAAAACGCGCCGCCAACTGTGCAGAAAAACATGCCGCCGACTGTGAAGGAAAACGTGCGTGTGGAAAGGTAGGGAATTTTCATTTCTCATTTTTGTTAGTGTTTATTTTATTTTATTTTTTAGGTTAAAGTTTAATTTTTTTAATGTTTTAAAATTTAAAGTTTAAAGTTTTAAACTATAACTATTAATGATAATATATATTATATATATAATTTTTAATTTTTTTAGGTTATAAACTTATAAATTATAAAACTAAAATTATTTAGAATATGAAATGCATAGAATATGATTAATATATATAATTCTACGTATTTTAATTTTCTTAAATGATAATGTATAATATATATAACATAAATTTATTTATAATAATTAACATATATAATTTTACATATTTGATATTTTTGATTTCATAATATGATAATATTATAATAATATATAAAATTTATTATTTTACAATTTTGTTTATAGTCTTATTATATATATATAATTAAATAACTTTTAAAATATAATATTTATATATTAAAACTATATAATTTTAAAAAACTATAATTTACTAATTTAGTATTTAGTAATTACGTTTAAATTTAGAATTTTAGATAATAAGTTTATTATTTAATTAATTAATTTAATAAAATTTATCTTAACAATTTGCTTGCAGGTTTGTTGCACGTAGTGTCGTAGAGAAACATGGTAGATAGTTCAGCTTCCATCGGCAATACTAATCCCTCATTCAAATTTGACCTGGTTTCACCGCTATGGAGACATGTAGAAGTAGTAGAGCAAATTCCAGGTGGGGGACATGTGTTTTGATATGCCTTGGGTGTGAAAAGAAATACACTAGTTCCTATAGCCGAGTGAGATCGCATTTGTGTGCAAATACTGGGAAGGGAATTAGACCATGTCCAGGAAAACTTGGAAAACCTATAACACCTAACAAAATAGCAGAATATAGGTTGCTAGTTCTTCTATAGCTGAGCGGAATTGGAGTACATACTCCTTCATCCACTCAGTCAAGCGCAATCGATTGGCATCACACAAAGCAGAGGAGCTAGTTTATGTTCATTCCAACTTGCGCCTTACTCACAAAGAGGATGAGTACAAAGAACGGGCAGCAAAGATGTGGGATGTAGAACCAGAGCGAGCTGACCTAGATCTTTCTTTGGCTGCAATTGCATAATCTTCTTCAATTTTTGAGGAGTCAAGTAGTCGACATACTTTTAGTGCAAGTGCTAATGTGGTTCCATCATCTAATGTTAATGTTGATGATGATCTTAGTCTTGATGATGAGCCATTTGATGCAATTGCAGATTAGTGAATTGGTTACTGTTTGTATTTTTTAAATGTTAAACAATGATTATCTATCATGACATTCAAGTTTGATCCTTTTGATATTGAAAACTGAATTTAAATCAGTATATTATGTTTCAAAAATTGAAATTTGTCATGGTTTTGTTTATCATATCTATTGGTATACGACATTCTAAACTTAATTTTGTTTCTAGGTTGCATATATATATATTTATATTTAAATATTTTATTGTATTTTTGTATGGACGTACCTGATTCCGTACCCAACCCCTAATTTTTTTTGTCGTAGCCACGTACCCGTACCCGTACCCGTACCCGATTCGGCAACTTCGGATTTAAGTCATATTAGCATTTATTTCCAATATCTTTTCATTGCATTTGTATGCACATGTTATTTGCACATGCCTGGCATTATATTATTAAAATCATTCAAGAGCATAAATTCAGAAAACACAAGTAAATAGGAAGGCAAAAATTTCAATTTGCAAGTGTCAACATGGGGTGGGATATTTCATTCATGATGGTTGCTAATGCTTCCTTTGTCTTTTGATTTTCCACTTTTTCCATTTCGTACTCAACAAGAAAGGCATTCATCTCTAGAAACTTGTTGGCGTTTCAATTAACACCTCTGGAGTGCTTATTGGAAACGGACAGCTATTGCAAGTGTGTTAGTACATGCTCTTCGGATTATAGAGAGGAAGATCTCTCTTTGCTGATTTTATACTGTAAAAAAGGGGTGTACTAAGATTTCCTATCTTTTTTACTCAGCGGTAGGACACAAGGGTGCATAAACCAATGCGCCGTAGCTAAGCTTTTTCTCTGGTTTCCGCAGATCTTAACTACGACTAACTAAGCTTCTAAACTATCCTACCTCCTCAAGAAAAACAGAGCATGAGGGCATAGGAGCGAAATGGTATGGTTGGATCACTTGAATCCTCCGTCTCAATGGAATATGGCCGAGGCTCTGAACCTTCGGATATATACCAAGATAGGGCTCGATACAAGCAAACACTCGTTACGGTAAACTGGATCTGAGACTTGCCAAGGAGGAGGAACCCCTATCCGAGGTATAGGCTTGGAAGCAGCTCACTGGAAACAACAAGGAACGATGGCCTTTCTAACAGGATTCCCGAGGAGGTGACGACACCTGTCCAAAGTCTAGGCTGCAAGAAAGATCATTAAACAACATCAAACGATAATGATTGATGACAAAATATCCAAGGAGGCGACGACACCTGTCCAAGGAGGAGATTGAAACAATGCACTATTTAAAAACAAGACTTTGAATAACTCAAATAATTAGATCAATCAAGCTTGCACCATCTGATTTATTCTTTAAGATTCTTCAAAGAATTACAAAGGTCGGGACAGCAAAGGCACGAAATCATGCACAATTGCGATCAACCAACGAACTCTCATCCAAGAGTGAACAGATATAAACAAGCGAACTCTGGCAACAGTGGCGCAGCAATTTTGCTAGCAAATAAAGGTTAAACAAATAAAGAACCTAAGGCTCTTATTTATAGGAACTCAAAGGAGTAGGCAACCCTAAAATCTCCTTGAGTTAACAAACAGTTCTTGCCAATCAGCAAGATATTATTCTATGTCTAAATGTAGGTGAGCAAACAGTTAACTGGAAATCTACTTCAGTTAACTGAAACTAAACAAAAGTCAAACTGGAAGTCTACCTCAGTTGACTGACACCTAACTAAAAGTGAACTTATGTTACAAATGTGTCTCCAAATAGACATCCACCTTTTGAGGAAATCTGAGATCCACAAATCGTGGGAGTCAAATAGACATCCTAGATTAGTGGGATCTGACATGCATGATCTGTGGAGATCTGGAGTCAACTTGGAAAGGGGCATCAAGTTGACTTCAGTCATCATTAATGCTATTTGGAGGGTAGGACGTCCTCCCTTGGTGCTTTACACCTCTTCACCACTGGTCAACAAAGTCTCTATCCAGTCATTGACCTCTTCGGCCTCCGGGCAATTAATGCTCTTCAAGATGACTATGTGGCGTCTAAGCATTTCTTCACCCGTCGTAAGCTGCTGATGATAGGTTATGCATTGGGCAGCTGCTTCATCTAACTGGACAGACATGGCTGCAATTTTGGCTAATTTGCAGCCATTGGGATCTTCAAGGAATGAAGATCGGATGACATCCTGGAATCGTGTCTGCACGGTTTCAAGTTCCACATATTCTCCTCCTTCCCGCTGATATTCTAACTCCGGGAAGGATATTACCAACGTTCTTGCGAAGTTGATAATATTGGCGACGAAGCGTCTATAGTCAATCAGCTCCACAGAGTTGGCATCATAGGCTCTCACCTTGTATGCCACCTGTTCTTTCCACTCAAAGAGATGGTGTTTATTTTCTGTGGTCGTAACTGATTCATATGCTTGTTGCAAATCAGCAACTGTCGCCTCCTCTCTCGGCCTCTCTTGAGCTGCCTTTATATCTGACTTCTGGATTTCTGATCGAAGTCCATGTGCTCTGTCTCTCAGCTGATATGCTTCTGTCAACACACACCGCCCTTTGACAACAAACTCATCCACTTGACGTCTCAAGTGTTTACCGTATGTAATCAACTGATGATGGTTCCTTTCAGCTGGGAGATCCAACAGTCCTTGAGGCAAAGCCGAGGAGTTTGGAGTGTCATGTATCAAACTAGAAATGTACAACTTTAGCTGACGGATTTCAGCCTTCAAGGCTGCTTTGTCTTGTCCATCTTTTGTCATCCTTTCTTTGACACTCGCCGAGGCAATTCCAAGAAGGTCTGCCTCCACCTGTCGAGTGGTCTTTCCAAGGTTCACCTTTGAAAGCGTGAAATCCTCAACCCTCACATTATGTATATCTTTGTCTTCAGGTGGGGCAGCAGTCTCTATGATGACCTCGTTCTCTGCATTCTTTTCTACATGTGTCTGCTTCTTCAACTTCTTTACCGGCATGTCTTGTGGGACATGATGGAATTCAGAGAAGTCAAGCTGATATGAAGGCCTCTCCCTCTTTCTCCCAAGCGAGCTTTCCAGCCAGATAGAATCTCGGCTAGCATCGCTGGGAGGAGGAACATAGGTCCCCTGAATGCTAGAAGAACGAGACTGTGCCGTGGCAATGTCTCGTGGTGGCGAGTCCAAATCAATAGGACTTTGTGACCTCTGTGATGGTGGTGAAGCTGGTGGCTCTGTTTCTATCACTGGCACCGCTTCTGCTACAACTTCTTCTACAATGGTTTCCATCTCTACAGCGATTATTTCAATCACTGGTTCTTGTGTAGTTGCAGCGGTCTCAACTGTCTCAGGCAAATTGGTGGCTGTCTCCACCTGTACCTCTTGCCGGCTTGTGCTGGCAATTCCTTTTCTCCCCCATGTGCTTCCTGACATCCGCATTCCTTCTGGAGGAAAGCTCATCTTCTTCTGTCTGGGTTTCCTCCTAGACGTGGAAGGTAGTGTAGACTGAACCGCTGGCGGCTCTGATCGGGGAAGTACTACCTTCCTTGTCCTTTTACTGTCCAGGTAGAGTTGACTGTGTCGAACTACTCTACCCGTTCTTTCCTCAATAGACGTACTCTCTTTCGCGTACCAGTCTACCTTGCCGAGTGGTTGTGAATCCACTAGACCCGTGAAGAAGGAAGAAAGAATAACTTCTCCTTCGTCTTCAGATAAGCCCTCGATGTCTTCTGACATGAATTCTGCAATCTGTGAGAGCTTGAATCTGCTATGGTTCCTTCTTCTCACTTCGAACTCATCTTCGCAGTTGACCCAAAAATCTTCCATGAAAGGTTCATGTGATGATCTTTGCTCAAGGTGAGCTGCGAAGATGCCTCTGGGGTCATAGGATGGCCTCCTGTCGATGAGGTACTTGAGATTAAATCTCACTATTTCTTGGCTTATCAACCTTGCATCAGCTGCTGTTCTGCATCTGTAGAGTCCCATCTGAAGAGGAAAGTTCACTGCAGCCTTTTTCTTTACGCGAAGGTAAGAGTGAACATCGGCCAATTGCCTCAGGAATTCCATGAACACTACCCTATCTGAGGGGTAACGTGGCATCATGGCGGGGTGGCCATTATAGCCATACACGCGTATGTAGGTGAAAGTGGGGAATTGTATGAACCAATCCGCCCAGTCCACCATTGCTGCCTTAGCTGCTGGTGAAATACGCACGTGCATCTCATGGTCTAGCTCGTGCACGGTGTGCATAGTAAAAAGGTCATTTATTCTTTTGAAATGTCTTTCCGCTAGAGTGAACTCCAAGCGAGGAAAGTATTCTTGTACCTTTTGCACACCCAGGGTTCCCACAGTGTTTAATGTTCTGAAATCGCCTTGGAAGGCTATCAGGTAGACCAGGTATGAACACATGTGGAAACGGTGCTCTTCTAGAAATCCGGTGAATTGTTGGTGGAGTGTGTCACTGATCAGGGAGGCCCAGTCGTAACGTTCTTTTCTGCTGATTATCTTGCCAATAATGTAGAACATCCACGGCTGGAAGGATTTTCCCTCCTCTTGTCCAGTGACTCTGCTGAGTAGGGTGATTAGCACTCCGTACTCGTCTTTGAATTCTCCTCTACCAACTACTCTGGGCAAGCTGTTTCTCTTTGTTTTCAGCCAATGTTCAGCCATTATAAGCGAACACTTGTCTTTTGAAGCCTCGAATGCCTTTTCGCATTCTGTCACTGATATGACCTTCTTGGTAGGGCATGGTGGGATTGCAAAACAAGTCTCTATGTCTACTGGCTTCAAGCTGCAAATCACCCTCCCGTCAACTGACAGGATCTCTCTTGTAGTCGGGTTGTAATGCTTAGTGCAAGCAATTACAAGCTCGATGCTTTGTAAGGTGATTGGAATAGATGCTGCTTGAAACAAACCGGATTCTTCGATGTTCTGCAATGTGATTTGATTCATGCCCTCCAAGTCTTCAGAACTGACCTCTGGATTTTTCTGCCATAAGTCTGTATCAGTCGTTTTCAGGTAATCATGGTATAAGACTGTTTTGGTCTTGTATTGTACCTGAGAGTACTGCATTCTGAAAACCTTGAATATTGACTGGGCACTTGACCCTGTTCTGACACTTTTCTGGAAATGCTAAAAATAGCCTCGCCGGGGGTAGTTTTTACGAAAAAATCTGAGACATGGGTTTTGTTAAGAATGATTTTCTAAACAGACCCAGATCGTCAGAAATTCGAAAAAACGAGTTTTTCTTTGACATGCAAGAGCCCTTCGGTGGCAGAGGCAGCAAGGGCACCAGAAAGTGATTTTTCTCGAAAAAATCTAACACATGGGTTTTGTTCGTGCTTCAGAGCCAAACAAACCCAGTTTGTCCGTTTTTCAATATTATGACTTTTTCCGGAAACCCTAAAAAATAGGGGCAGCAGGGCTACTTTTTCTGAAAAAATCTACCATGTGGGTTTTGTTGAAAAAGCTGTGCTGATCATACCCAGTTGGTCAGATCTGTGAAAATCTGTCGTTTCCTGTGACATGCAAAAGAAATATAGACAGAAGTAGAGGAAATAGACAGAAGATGGATTGGAAGTTATAAACTGCCACTTGTAATAATCTGTCTCTGGAAACAATCTTGGGAGAAGAATGCTTTTACTGCCAATTATCTTCAAAAATATTGAAGATCCGTTCAAAACCCCTGCCAGATCTTGAAAACTTGTTCTTGGGAGCTACTTGATGTTTTATCCTTCAACCTGCAAAAAGAATAATGAGGAAAAGGGACGCCTAGCATGAATATAAGGCAATTAGGGTTAAGATCCACAAAGTATGGAAGATAACTCATCATTCAGTCCTGATTTGGAGTTCCAAAAGATGATTTCCACTGATTGTGGAGTGTTTTTCTCTTTTTTGGCTCCAAATTTTGCTAACTCAAGTCAACATTTCTGTTTGACTTTCCTTTAGGCGTCCAACCTTGAGTTTGATCTTTTTTGCCTATTTTGCAAGCTGAAGTGCTCCTGTTTGATCTTCGATTCAGGTTGCTCAGTTG
The DNA here is from genome assembly GCA_007115665.2 of Sequoiadendron giganteum. Lineage (NCBI taxonomy): Eukaryota > Viridiplantae > Streptophyta > Pinopsida > Cupressales > Cupressaceae > Sequoiadendron > Sequoiadendron giganteum. The sequence continues at coordinate 270,362,275 of CM021101.1, forward strand.
ATCTCGAGCAGTATCTGACAGTTCTGTTGTTGAGGCAGGATCAATGTGACTAGATATGCCTGGGAGAGGTTAGCTCAGAAAACTGAGTTTAGGCCTCCAGAAAGAAGGGCGCCTTTTCTTGAAAGGGGCGCTTTTGACAATGCCTTAGTCAATTTTCACTGACTCGTTCTTCGTTTTGACCTTTTCAGACCCTCTTTGCTTTGATCTGACGTTCCCGATGTTTGATGAATCAGATGATTCTGCTTGATGATGTGTCGGGTAGCTGGTTCAGTCTTGTTCACGATGCCTGACTTTGCAGTGGCAGCTGGCAAGTTTTGGGCCTCCAAACTAAAGGGCGCCCCTGGCCAGCAGGGGCGCTTTTAGCTTTTGCCTAGTTTTATCTTGGTTGTGGACTGCCAGCCTTTGACCTTCTTCATCAGTCGATTGATTTGTCGGAAGTTCTTGCTGATAGTCTCGCTGACGAGATAGGTCATAGCTGAGAAGGTCGTCTTGGGAGGTAGTGAAGATTCCGGCTGAATCTGGACACCTTTAGGAAAGGGCGCCTTTCCTTGAGAGGGGCGCTTTTAGCCATGCCTTAGCCATTTTCTGGCTTATCTTTCCAGTTTTTCAAATTTGGCTTTTTCTGCTTGATCTCGTCTCGTGATCGTCTGGTGTGTCTTGTGGACTTGCTGTTAGATTGATCACGTGGCCGGGAGGAAGCTGGAAAGATATCATGTATAAAGCTACAGCTCTTGGATTCATCTGATGTCTGCAACTGAGGGGCGCCCCTGGCCAGCAGGGGCGCTTTTACCTTGAAGCTTTCAGATTTGGCACTTCTGTCGTCAATGGATCCTCCATACTTCGCTGACGGTTGGTCAATGATTGCTGAATCAGATAATCTTGCTGATTGTTTCGTTGTCGAGCTAGTATGAAAGTGAAGAGGATGACTGTTTTGACACTGCCAGATGATTTGATTTGCCCTCTAAGGTTCAAGGGCGCCTTTCTTCAAGAGGGGCGCTTTTAACCACTGTAGACTATGTTTTGCCTTGGTAGACAAAACGTGCACCTTCCAGACTTAGCCAAATTTTTAGCCAAATTTTGGCCTTTTCCGTTTTGAGAATCTCCTTCGTTGAACGTCATCATTTTTATCTTTTTCCGCCATGGTTTCTTCGTTGAGCTTTCAGCACCTGGTACTGGCCAATCTGCCATTAATGGCTGCGGAGCTCCTAACTTTGTTCCTGAAAAATAGAAATAGACCCACCAGAGTAAAACATATTTTTTGATAATTCTGACTTGATCAGTGTGATCGTGAAGGCAATTAAGCCTATCAGAATTATTTTCAATCATTTCCGGGAAGGTCCTATTTTTTAGGGTTTCCATAAAAATAGGGGTGTAAAACCCTAATTTTCGTTTTTTCAAAATTTTAACCATAGGTTCCTTGACAGAAACCCACAAGGATTTCATATTTGGTTTGACCTAAAACATACTTTAGATGGCATTTTTACGTTGTTTAGCTCAATTTAAGCAGAATGCCAAAAATTTCATTTTGGGTATAACAAAACTCTTCAAATGCGACTCATCATTTTGCTTGCATTTAGTACAAGTGACTTGGCCCTCCATAGCTCCCGGTATCCCATGCTTCCATGCAAGATCTTTTTTGCGACTCATTTGTGTTGAACTTGAAGTTGACATTGCTGTTTTAACATGGAAAAAAAAATCAGCAAGGTTTTGCAAAAATTCAGCAACAAACAAAATGATAAGCACTTAGTTAAAAAAAATAAATAGAATCCAAATAGAAGCTAAAAATGTTCGGAAATAAGGGATGAGGGGAAAAGAAATTTTGACTGCATTTCCCCTAATTTTTCAAGTTTTTTTAGTTTTCAAATAAAAAAAAAGAAAAAAGAAAAGAAAATAATAATTGTATATTTGTTTGAGGATTCAATGCTAAAATATCATCTTCTCAACTTGTTTCCTTGCTTGGTTGATGTTTGGCTCGGTGAAACGGGCGAATATGAGCTAAAAATGATGTGTTTTTTGGTTTAAAACCTTGCTTGGGCATGTACTCTGCGGTCTGAGAGTCTGAGCTCGGGACTCAAAGAGTCTTGCACCAAGACTCGAACGAGTCCTTGGCAAGACTCATCAACACTTAGATCCTTAGTTTGGTCGACTCTCCTCAGCCAGTTGGGAGACTCGCTAGTTAGGCGAGTTTTGCCGAGTCCTCGTCGAGTCTTGAAACTATGGCATGGATTGAACACCATAGACTAGCTACAAATTTGATGAAGCACCATCACCATATCTTCAATTCACCAACGACACACTAAGTTGATTGTATCAACATATGTCTTGATTATCGAACTCTGAATATTCTGTCTACCACATGACTAATGAGAGAATGTATCCCTACCTCCATATACAATGAGATAACTCTTCTCCAAGAGTACACTCTCTTCTAAGCGTGTCAAAATCCCTCCTTTAGTGCTTGTACAAGGAGAAAACAACTCTCCTCCAAGAGTCCACTTTCCTTAAAGAGTGTCAATATCCCTCCTTAAGTGTCATGGGAATCAAATCCCTCATTTGATGTACAATAGAAACAAAACCAATGTAGATATGCTAATCCCACTTATTTCAGAAGTCACACCATCCACAAAACAAGTGCAAATATACTAACCCTACCTATTTTAGAGGTTACACTTTTCACAAATAGTGCCAAGAACTGCCAAGCCCACCCGTGCTCCATGAAGGGAGACAAATGTGGTGGTACTCGTCAAACAATCTAGCATCTTAGAGCAAGAAGCTAGCACGAGATGAGGAAATTCCTCCAACCTTCCGTGTGTCCAGCCTCCTCTTTGTCCTTGTTACATTTCAACTTCTTGATTTTGCATGTTTTTGAAAGTGTTGTCAAATGTAGCATTTATAGTCTTGAGAATATAAGCATTATGTGAAGAAGCCATGAAATATGTGGCCATATGCAAAAGTGAAAATTTGATTGTTGGTTTCAATTCATAATAAACCCTTACAGTATTTTACAAAACGTGACCTTCAACTTAAAAATGCCTACTATGAAGCCTACCCCCAAATATATGTCAAATTTAACTATTTTTTTTTGTATCTTAATCTACCTCCTTAGACATCAAATTTTCCACCAGCACCCTTAGTTTTCCAACTACAAAGAGATACCTAAACTTAATACCTCCACATCACGAAAAATAACCTGTACATGCCCTTATAACCAACTCTCCAATGTGCCTCGTTGAGATGATTACAAATCAAGCTCTCTTTCCAATCCTTCAATCCCTTTCGAATGAATGAAAGAATACAAATATTAAAATGTATATTACTTATATTTGCCATTTTTAACCTATAATCCATTGAATTTGAGGAAGGCTACAAATAGTTAGTGTGTATTGCTTAACTTTATGCAGAATATTGGTACAACTAATTCTCTTTCTTCTACAGATTTAACAGCAATGGGTAGTGTTGTGACCTATTTCACACATCGCCCCATTGCAAATGGGGACCCCCAAGTTTTGATGTCGCCCTTTGAATCGCCAGTTTAGAGTCCTAAATTTGAATAACTTTTTGAGAGTCAGTCCGGCCAAGTTGAGATTTTGAACCCGTTTGAATGCTTGAATGTCATGGAAATGCTCAGAAGACTCAGTAGACGAGGAACGCCATTGCTTTTAGTCAATTCTGACACTTCCTATTTTTTAGGGATTCTGCTTTTTTGCTTTTTGCTTTTTTGATTTTCGGCATTTTTAGGCCATTATGGAGTTCCTATTTTTTAGGGATGCTTTTTGCTTTTTCTATTTTTAGAAAGTTTCTATTTTTGGGTTCCATCAGGCAAAAAGAATCAGCACACCTCCAGATGTCAAAAGAATCAAGGTAAAATAGCAAATTTTTTTTGAAAATGGCTAAGTATGAAGATTGCGCCCTCAAGGAAGGAGTGGCATGAAGTATAGGAAGTCCGCCCTACCTTTGGCATGCCAAAGGTAGGCACTGGCAAGCTAGGCCCAAAGTCCGCCATGGCACAAAGAGACCAAAGTCCGCCCACAGGCAAGAAGGATGCCAAGTCCGCCCTTGGCATGAAAACCATGAAGTCCGCCCAAGATGTTTGGAAGAGACGAATGGCACAAGGAAGCTAAAGTCCGCCCTGGCACAAGAAGGTCAAAGTCCGCCCAAGAAAGTCAAATGGCATGAAGGTCTCCAAGTCCGCCCAGCAAGACAGGAAGTGGCTAAGGCATGATGAAATCCGCCATAAGTCAAGTGGCATGGAAAATGTGAAGTCCGCCCAGCCTAGAGGAAAATGGCAAACAACTTATGAAGTCCGCCATATGGAAAATGGCATGAGATATGAGAAGTCCGCCCCAAGAAGTGTGGAGAAGGGTAAAATTATGAAGGGGTCCGCTCCAAGGTGTTTGGAAGGGGTGAAATTACATAGAAAATCCGCTATTAATTGAATTAAATGGTGAAATTACAAGTAACGTTGGCCATTGGACAAGGCAAGACCAAAACTCGCCATGGCAAGAGAAGGGTGAAGTCCGCCCTAGACAAATACAAGATAAAACACGCCATTGGCAAGGAATTATGAGAAATTTGCCCAACTTTAGAAGATAAATTTTTCTAAGGCATAAAAATGAAGAAATGTCTAGAGAGAGAAGAGGTTAGGACGGCATGAAAATTACTCCTCGGCAGGACGAAATGAAATTCTTTGGCAAGAAATGAAGAATGCAAGGCAAGGCAAACCATGAAGTCCGCCCCTCTCAGCTTGGAAAAATTCCTAAGGCATGAATAAAAAATGGCAAAATGGCAGAGAAATCTCCAAGTTCGCCCAACCCAGAAGGAGAGAGAAAATGAATTATTTGGCTAAGTAAAATGTCCAGAGAGGTCAGAACTCCGCCTAGAGAGTTGAAATTTGGCAGATGAACTATTGAGCACATTTTGGCTAGGCGGACAATTTGAAAAGAGATATTTTGCCTCGGACGAACAAACTTAGCCATGTATCAAGGTTAAACGGGTTGGAATTTTAAATATTTTAATATTTTTAATTATTTCCCAACACTTAGGGAATTTTAATTAAAAAATTCTAAGTCTGGAGATTATTTGGAGGATTAAATTATTCTGCCTTAGATAAATTGCCATGATTCAAAGATTTAAAGAACGTTGGAAAATTAATTTTAAACAATTAATTTAATATCTTTTGATATTTTCTCCAACACTTAGGCAATTTTTTTGAGAAATTCGAAAATCTCAAACAGAGGTGGCACAGAGATGAAAATTAGAAACTTGCCTCGACAACTGAAAGTGAAATTAGAAACTTGCCGATCTGAGAAGAAAAAACGTTTCTAAAAATTGGAAGAAAATCAGAGAAAAGAAAGCAATTCCTTGAGGAAAATCGCACTTCTCAGCCATAAAATGAGTTTCAACAACTCATTTCTTCACAATTTCGGCTGAGAAGAGGCTATCTTTCTCGAATCTTCTGGCAATCGTTTGCGAAGGAAAACTTAGTGCAAGTAACGGTGTTGTGAGAATTGAGGTAGCAATTTTTTGTTGATAGGCGTGATTTTTAGGAAGAAATAAGTCATTTCTTGGCTGAAAATCCCACTTCCCAGCTTTGGCGCACTTCTTCTGGCAGATTTTCTGAATTTTTAAATTCATTTGCAGCCAGAACACGATCTTTGAGGTTTGGAAGTTAATCGGCAATATGTTTACACCTCATTCCTATCTTCTACTTCATTTCCGGCACGAATTTCATTCATAGATAGGCGAATTTATTACTTTCAGCTTGCTTTTTGACAGAAATTTCAATTCAATAAGCTGAAAAGTGCGATTTTGTCCAAACTACACCCGGAGTAATTTGATTTTAAAAGTTTTTATATTAATGTTAAGCATTTTGTACTTGCAGGTTGACAGTCGATCAAGGAGAAACATCTAGCAAAGCACAGATGAAGTTTGCAAGCAAAGGATCGCAGCCAGAGACTAGAATTAAATCCAAATGGAAAGACGTCTCGGACACCAACCTTGGCCACATTGACCTCGAAGAATTTAAGAAGAGAATATATGGGCATAATGGACCTTTGCCAACGCCTGCCGCCAGAAGGATGGTGAGAAATGGTATCTTCCAAGCTGCCGGATTTCCGCCTGCACTGGAGTGTGCTGAATTAATGGTGGAGTGTGCGCTGCATTATAATGCTGAGTTAAGACAAATTGTGGCACCTGACGGGAGAATATTGGCGCATCTGGGAGAGGTGGCCATACAAGAAGCCTTTGGCATTCCTAAGTATCCTAAGACTACCTACAAGACTAAGGAAGACGCCCAGAGATTGTATGATGAGCAGCCTGACCTTTGTGCCGCCAACATCAACAAGTCATGGCTGGACAAACCTAGGCCGTCGGTCAAGAAAATGCCCAAGAAGTTGATGCGTACGGACTTCAAGGAAGACTACGGAGACATCATTATCTTGCTGAACAGAATAGCAGGCAGTCCTTTGGGGGCGCCATTTGAGCCATGGATGTACTATTTTATTGAGGACATCACAGAGGGCGTAAAGATGTTTAACTGGTCACGAATGATTAGCAACAACCTCCACGAGCAGCTTGTCAACTTAGAGAAAACTAAAACGTTTTATATGAGTTTTTATGTCATCTACATGTTGGCTAGGACTTACAAGTATGCAGGCTTGATATGCAAGGGCACGGTCGGCGGTGGATCAAATGAGTTGAAGGCATACGACTGCTATCCACAATTGCAGTTGAAAGAAAAGGCGCACTTCCGGCGAGCTTATGACGCCTTCCTCATGTATATCACCAGAATACTCCAGGGAGGGATGCATCAACGGTTGACTCCTAAGGCCAAGAAGCTGATTGGCAAATATGGGTCATGGTTTATCCAGTATCCTCGATACACGTACATCAGAATCCAGGGATTCACTGGGAGCCCATATCGTTTGCCCATTTTCCCAACTAACAAGATGGTCCTGTTCGAAGTACTAAGGCAGCTAGAAGAATTTCAGGGCCTCCAACGGACAAAGCAAAAGGCGGCAGTAACCTTTCCCTTCTTTATAGGGAACATGCTAGAGTCTTGTCCGTCATCCCAGGCAGCAGATAGTGCCAGGCTCGAGATTCAGCATTATCCTTTTGCTACCTACCCATCTAGGAGCCACTTCGACCCGCATCACCATATCAAGACGGTGGATGGAAGGAGGTACAAGCATAGGGTCGAACTGGAAGATTTCTGGGCAAATGCTGCGGACGAGTTTGAAGTTAGGCGAAAGATGTGGTCCAGATTGCCTGTCAGTTTGATCAGAGCAACAGAACTTTGGCGAGTGTCGGATTAGTTGGAGGAAGATGGACAGCAGGTACAGCCGCACCTTGATGAGAGCTTGCCTTTGCCGGTGGTCAGATGGTCAGAACCCGAGCACGCCGATTTGAATACTTTGATGAGACCAATCGTCAAGTATACATAGTGGTGGGTTGATCAACAGATTCAGGAACTTCGGCGTAAAAGGATAACTTTAACTTATGATATGTTGAGTGAGGCGGAATCCTATTCTTCCAATGCGGACGCATCCCATGGCGTAGAGATGATAGAGGCCACCACTTCCAAGAAAAGGAAGGAGATAGCTACAGGCAAGGAGCCAGTTCAGAAGCAGGCTAAGGTAAAGCCTTCCCACTCGGCCACATCTAGGAATATTGAGGAGATGCTGACTACTGTAGACGCTTCACTGGCTGACATTAGGGATCCTTCCTCGATTCTGGAAAACAATATGGAGCCTCAGCCGGACGAAGATGTGCCACTATCTCCCACGGGCACAGAAATATTGGAGTCCGATGATGAAAATGTGGACACCCAAAATGAGGATTTCCAGGAAGGAATGATTTCAGCCCTTAGGGGAATTCTGGACGTTCTTGACAGAGAAGACAGGCCTGAGGATGAAGGCATAGAACAGTCGACAATCCCGGATTGGCTAAGAGAGAGGCTGAAAGTACAGGCGCCAGTGGAGGAGCCAGAAGAGAATGACACTACTGACTTCTTGGCCAGACTTACGCAGATTGTCGTTAAGAAGCCAGCAAAGAAATTCTCGAGCATACAGAGAGATGGAGCCGGCAACAGGACAGTGCAGATCGCAATGCCTACAGTGGACAGGCCACAGGAGGACATGGCTCCACAAGATTATGCCATCACAACCATTGACTTGGGCCCAACCACGAAGGGCCAAGAAATTGAAGACTTGGACAATTCAGTGTCCACTATCAAGTCAAGGTTGGCAAAGGAGGTAACCAAGAGGAAGGAGTGCCAATTAGAAATTGAGCGCCTAAAGGAATATATCCAGCACCTGATCAAGCCACTTGATCAAGACAACACGGCAGCTTCTCTACTTCCAAACTCTTCACAGGGGGCCGTTAAGGAGATAGAAGAAAACATGGTCACCGTTCGGGAAGCCAGAGAATGGATAGCAGCAAAGGGGACTGAAGCTGAGGCATTCGTGGAGAGGTTGACTCTGGTTTATGGTCAGGCCACCGCCCTACTTTCTAGGCTGGCTGCTTTGGCAGAAGTATGGGATAACCTTCCGGATGTGCAAGATAGGATAATCCCTTGCCTTAGGATTTTGAAAGGAGTTCCTAAGCAGGAGCTTATAGACGGAGGTGTTATTGCAGCAGGAGCAGCCTATGACTTCCACACCTGGTATTGGGCCTTGACGGCACGAGGCGAAGTCTTGGAGAGGGTGAAGGTTGATGGTATCAGATTGGAAGAACAGGTCAAAGAAGTTCAGGCCAAACTCCTCAACATGATTGCCGATATCCTGGATAAGGAGGCTCTACGAGAGAATGACCTGCAGTTAGAGGTTTTGAAAGGGAAGGTCCAAGAAGGCATCTTTGCCATCACAGGACCTATTCTGAAGCAGGATTGGGCCAAATTGGCAAACTTCTTAAGCATCCAAGAGTCTTTTGAGAAGACCAAGCCAGAGTGGGAAGATACTTTTGCCAGATGCACCGAAAGTGTGGACGGATTGGAATTCAGAATCGGAATGCCTCAGGTCACCATGGATGAAGTTGCCTTGATCGTGTCTAGATTCATTGAACACACGGTGACGCGGGAGGATCGGGATGTAATTCCTTGAAAATAGCTCCAAAGCGCCACATCACCCTGTCAACTCTCTGTTTACTGAAGTCATTTTGGGAAACCCTAATTAGGGTTTATTTGTTTTAATCTTGGCCGTTGGCTCATTTTTAATCTGAGCCGTTTATTCAAATTCATGAACTCTATATAAACTTGATTGCTCTCATTTACAATTTGTGAAGTGAGTAGTATAATATTGTTGCGACAAGACTATTTCCGTTAATAAAAGCGCTAGTGCATGATTTGCTTAGAATCACTTTTGTTTTCAAATAGTGTGCAAGGTTTAATATTTCTCCTTCAACACTTAAGAGTAGAATTAGATTAGCATTTCATTTATATGTTTGTTAAGTGGATGATAGATTCGATAGCAGTGGTAGATAAGATTTAGCTCATACTTTTGTCGAATGGATGATTTGTATTCGATGTGCAAAGTTAGTCTGAGCCATTAAATTGTGGATGCTTAACTTCTGTTTGTTTTCAATTCAAACATGAAAATTATTATCACTTCCTTTGAAGATTGCACCCACTTTGCGTAGTTGTCCAAAGGAGGCGAAACAAAGTGTGGTTACCCTATTTTATCTCGTCACTGCCGTCTCTTGAGTTCTTAGGCGTAGTTTAGATTTCTAAACCCTTATCCTTTTGCCTTTTTTTTGGAATATCTGAAATACCCATCAAAAAGAGCTTCAATGATAAAACTGTCTAAGTCCTCAACTTGCGAAATGAATTTTATGTAAGTCCCCTTGTGATTATCAGCAAATCACAACGCCCACTGACCTTGTCCATATGTCATAACCTGGCCAAAAGAAACATTGGAGTCATTGTATTATCTTCTAGGTATTTACAATTACTTTTCAAGAGAGGATAAAGTGTCCTTGGGCATTTTATTCTGTGTACGGTGGCGTATTCAAAACACACACCAACAGGTAGTTTGGCAATGGTAATCATGGTATTCAGCATTTACAAGAGCGCCATTTATATTCTCTATAAAGCATATAAACTTTAAAAACTTCATTCCTTTATAATGCTTGCTATTCTCCGATGCTAGTTGCACTGTTCTCCAATGCTAGTTGCGCTGTTCTCCAATGCTAACAGCCTGACATTTTTCTTCAACCACTGGCCCAATCACGTTGTGCATATGCATGAGTCAATGAAAAATTCAAAGTTATTTGCAGTAAAGCAACAATAGAAAAACAGGTGATTATCTTTTACGCAGCAGATATTGATTATCATTCAATCCTTTCCAGTAAGTATTATCAGATGCATTTAATGATGTGGCACCTCAAACTCCCAGCTGCAAGCATTCGCATGATTTGCCTTAGATGATGCATGTTGTGCAGTTCATTGCTTGCTTCTGTAAACAGTTGAAATGTTCTTAGTTTCGATTCTTTGCAATGCCTAGCAGAACTAGATAGTCTTTCAGTAAATAACCCATGCTCGATCTGCACAATGATATAATTAACGCAGACACAATTCACTCTCTTCTTGGTCAAAATCATGTCTCAATCTGAAACAGGGAGTCACATGCTTTAGCGTCTACAATATCTGGAAGAAGAACTTTATTCATTCTCCTTTCATTGCATTTACCTGCCTTGATACCAGATTGAAAAATAGAAGAATATAATGTTTGAAAGATATTGAACTATAATAACACAGTTAATAATATTAAATGATAATAAAGTTATTGGGATGGTTACTCATAATCCACAATATGACTTTCATAAAGTCTTCAAACATAACTACGCAAATCATCTTGACAATTAATATAATTCTAACTAAACATATTAATCGCTAACATCACTATATCAGTGAAGTGACTCTACTACAAAATGTAAAAATTGTTTCCTGACAAAAACTGGGAAATTCAAATTTGTTTCATAATATATTAAAGTTGTGGTAAAATTTCTATAAGCCATCTTCGCACAGCCCACTAATTCTAAAGTCATACAATAGTCTTAAACTTCGAGGTAGCCATCCCTAGCAAGGAACAAACCCATGTACAATTTATAGACTAGTCAGACCAACTCGGATTGTAACACAGGTGTCAGAAATTTTGATTTTCTTTCCTTGGTGGAAAAAACAAAACAAGAAGTTTCTTTTTGTGTTGTATGTTTTCCAGCAATAAGTATCACTTTTGGCTACCGGTTCTAGTGTAAACTTGCAAGACGCTTTTGTTACAGCAAAATTATATTGCCATTATGAAATGGTTGAGTTCTATTCTATTCCTAATTAAGTAGTTACTTGTGCTTTACTTGACCATTGTGGATATTACCTTTTGCTTGATGTTGTTGACCTTGATTGTCTTCAATGGTGAAGGAACTGTAGACGAAGATAAAATGGCAAATGCGTAGCAATAAATTGATCGTTTGACGATATGGAAATTTGTGCATACACATGAGAATCTGTTCTATTTCTAGAAAATTAATCTTCTTATGTGGATTTGCTATTGCAGGTTGTGTTTCCATATTGAGGAAACTTTTAAAAAGCTTTCTTTGTATTAGGCAGAAATCACAGAAAATGCGGCTTGCAATTTTTGCATAAAATTTTGTTTATTGTGAGTACCATAGTTCATAAACTCAGTCTCAGACAATACTCGGAGTCGCCAAAACTCGGCACCTTAAAAAAAACACTTGTTAGAGAGAGAGGCAGAAGATAAAACATCGGCCTAGTAAAATAGAGTAAATATCAAGCTTCAAATCGTTGGTGATTTCTCCTGAAATTATGCCATGCAGATCATGTCGTTGTATATTTCCATTTTCACGGGCAATTTTGTTGAGAAAATATAATCAATTACAATTCTTCCTCCATTGTTCCCATTTGTCTACATCTTTGAAATGCAGTGTAGAATCGTAAGGTTGCGTGTAGCCTTGATGAAAAATAGAAATTATTTATGGTTTTATGCGCTGTCATCAAGAGGAGTAATACTCTTATGTTATGACTTGTATTTTATGTATGATAGAAGAATAAATGACAGACCGAAGAGGAGATCGATATATCATTATAAAGTCCTTGTATGTATTCATAGTATAATGAATATAATGATGATCTTCTTAGCTTATTGGTGTAGCGTGTTCTGTTTATGATCTCTTTTTCTTTGTGTTTGAGGTGTTATACTACATATCTAGTATGACAGTCATATAGATGAGTAAGTGTGTATACAAAGGACTTCCTGCTATATTTTTGGTGCCATTGCTTATCGTTCAACCATGTTGAATTTGTGTGACATGTTTAAAAAAAAAAATACAAAGTAAAAAATAATGGGAAGAGAGTTTAGTATTGTAGACATGTAAAAATGATTTAAGTTTAGCATTGTAGATATGTAAAAATGATTTAACACTTATCACATGTTTTAAATGACATTTTATTATCATCGGCATCATTATCACTAAATATCATTGCATATCACATCAATTGCATTTAAAATCCTAATTTTCTCTATTAATTGAATAATACGACATTATTTTATTAATTCATTTTCTAAAACTTTAAATTCTTTCATTAATTAAATAATTAGTCGTTAATTTACTTTATTCCCTTAAGTTAATTAAATTATTAAAACATAATAATTTAATTGTCACTTTTCTCCAAGTTTGAATAATTAAATAAATTATTCAAAACATCATCAAAAAGGTCAAATCAAACAAGTATAACTTTATTTACAAAAGTCAAAATTGAATTGCACGTTCAACTAAAAAAATAAAATTAATTAAATCGATTAATTAATTATTTTCATCCATTTTCATGATTGATCAAATTATGAGCCATCGATTGTTCAATCTATTTCCTAACAGATCAATTTAATTTCAATCCCATTGAAGGCTCAAATTGATTTCATTAATTTCACAGATTGTTCCACATGATTTTTTCAATTCCATGGATTATTCAATATATTCTTTCAATCTCATTGAACACTCAACATGATTTCTTCAATCACACTAATTACGTATTCAATTTGCATTGATTATTCTTGTCTATTTCCTCTCAACATTTTTCGATCGTCGATCGAGATATTTTACTATGTGATCCAGAGTGTTCATTTCAAATTAGAAATTATATATAACAAACCTCTTCCCTTTCAAAAAAGTTTGGAGAATCAACCTATTTTATACAATGAAGTAATGCCAAGATTTTAATCAACTTTGGACACAACTTCAACACACGAACGTTCTTCAAAGCTTTTTTGCACGCACAATGGAGGCTTCGCATTGATACAAACAACTCAACATTTTCGTGAACACACTTCGGCACGAGATGGGTAATTATTTATTTTAGTGAATTCACTTGTTCTTATTTTTGTTTCATTTAGTTTTATTGAATTCATTGTTCCAATATCATTCATTTCGTGAGTAATGGGCATAAATTTGGATTCTTGTTTTGAGTTAGATTAGCTTCAATTCATTTCAATTATCTTGTTTGACTCCATTGATTTCCCGCTCACACATTCACGCACGTTTGGTGGGACCTTGGTCTTTAGCACTAACCATTTTTTGAGCTAAATTTGAAGTTGTAGGTTCTAGAAGCACACTGAAAAAATCTTCATGCATAGGTTCCAAAAACAATTCGCACTTGACTTCATGGCTTTCGTGCATTCAACATTTGTTTTAGCGCTTCTAACTTTTTGTGACGCTTTTGCAAAAACACAGAGGGACTTTTGACTTTTTCTTGCGCTTTTTACTTTTCCTTGCACTTTTGCTTTTTGACAGAGGGCGCTTATGACTTTTTCTTGCTCTTTTGCTTTCTGACAAAGGGTGTTTTTGATTTTTTTCTTTCACTTTTGCCTAGTTAAGTTTTGTTTGAAAGTTGAAAGTTAATTTTTTATTTTTAAAGTTAATGGGAACTTGATTTGAATGTTTGAGAGGTACTAATATTGTTTATGCAAGATTTGTAGAAGTATAACTGGTGTTTATCCAAAAATAATTAACGCATTTATTGTAGGGAAGATGAACAGTTGAAGAATATTTATTTTTTCAAAGCTTTCATAAGTTAGAGAATTTCAAATTGGTGCTTAAAAAGAACCCCACAAATGAACATTTCAATTTTTGTGCAACTAAAATGAATTCTTCAAAGCTTTCATAGTTAGAGAATTTTAAATTGGTGCTTAAAAAGAACCCCACAAACAAACATTTTGATTTTGGTACAACTAAAATGAATTCTTCAAAGCTTTCATAAGTTAGAGAATTTCAAATTAGTGCTTAAAAAGAACCCCACAAATGAACACTTTCAATTTGGTGCTCTAAAAATGATGTTTGATTTTTGTTGATCAAATGATTTTAATTTGTTGACGAACCTATGATTTGTTTTGTTGACCATTAAGACAAGGTTTAGAACAAACGCTTTGGTTGGTATTTAAAAATGAACAAATTAAATTCTTATTTCGCACACTACGATATATTGTCCGAAATTTTGAACATTTCAATTTGGTGAACATAAAAAGAATCGCTGCTATCTTGTACACACCTTATTTCATTTGTTTTGGATAACATCGCTCGAGGGGTTTAAAAAGAACATGTTTGACAAACTAGGTGTCCATCCTCTCCCCTCGCGCCTTTCAGGCGATCTTGGGTGATTTAAAACATCTTGAGTTTCACACATTTGTTTACATTTCAAAGCATGCCTTTAGAGGGCTTGCCTTTTGAGACACATCCTACGTTGGAGAACTCAAAGGCAATCCAAGCGGTACTTTTGTTTTGGTCTGCTATATAAATTATTGTGGGTGTGAGGAAAGTTTATCGCCCACCTGGTGCAAATGTTTTATGCCGATGAATGTCTCCCTTAGTATCCATGTGATATATAGAAACCCACAAGGGTCGGGAGGCCTCTTAATTGAGAAAATCGCCGCATGTATAGACACTAGTTATCTCAAAACATGACTAAGAACCAAATGTTTGTAGAAGCTACCCCTTTTATCCAAAACATTCTCTGAAGTGGTGCATCAAAGCTTTGATTTTGAGAAGCTACTTACCAAGTCTGACTTATGGTTGAGTGTATAAACCTCTCCATTCATTGCATGTAAAATCATCCCTTCAGGCCATGAGGTAAGCCCATCTAGGAGAAGTGCCTATCCCTAGGGTGTACTTTATCTTCATGAAATTATCAAATATCTATTCGGTTATTGGAACACGTCAAACTTTGTGCTTGAATTATAAATGAACACATAAAAACAAGCACTTAACATGGTTTTAAAACGACAAGCCCTTTTTCCTTATTGCGAATCCTTTAAAAAGAGCCATCTATTTGCACTCCTAAAGGATATCTTAAAACAATATCTTTGAAGGTTTCTAGATGTTTAGGCTCACATTTCACGTCACATTAAGGAAAAACTAAACATTGGAAACTATAACTTTAGCATTTCTACCTCTGAACTTTGAACTTTTGTGGAGGGGAACGTGCTTAAAGTATAGACATTTAGGTCACATAAGTTTTGATTGTTGTGTTGCATGATATCACTTGCTGAATCTTGAAACAGATCAAGCAAAATCATCCAAAATTGCAAAAAACATCCAACTTGCCAAATACTGAAATTGGAAAATAAATCTACATAGAGGTTGCTTTTGTTACTGTTTCTATCGCACTTGACCAAAAGTTGGTCGCACTTGCCAAAAATAGCTCACTTTTGCTCTTTGTCCCATAACAACTACTGATGAAAATCTGTCGCTTTTGACAAACATGGCACGCTTGCTATAAAATTGGCCGCACTTGATCTTTTTGTACCACATTTGACAAAAATTTCCCAACGCATTTGCCAAAAATTTGGCCACACTTGCCCAAACAACTCGCTTTTGATTGTGTAATTCACCACATTGACAAACCTACAAACAAAGGCCACAGTTGAAATTTCTATTCGCGCTTGATGTTCAAAACTTAGTGCACTTGACATAAACCTGGTCGCAGTTGACAGAATCTATCGCTTTTGCTCAAAACTGGTGGATCTTGCCTCAAACCTATCACTTTTGCTCTATGTCCTGTTGAAAATAAAAAAAATGATCTGAAGCTGTTTACACGATCCTTGTTGGAATGAAACAATTGGAATCCCCAAGATATAACATATAGTCCTTCATCCATCTTCAACAGTCCATCCTACTTTTGGAAATCAAAATCAAAATAAACGAACTTGGATTTTTCCCTCACCCCCACTTCTAAGATATCAACAATTGCTTGAACCTCAAGGCTAGTTCAAGTAAGCTTTTCCACAACATATCTTATAGAAGAAGTGAAATGGCGATCCAAGCCTTTCAACATTTTGAGTTCCAAAGAATAGTTTTATCCCCAAAAGCATTGCTTAAACCTTAGGGTCTTGAGAATCACAACCACCATAGCAAAACACCAACACTTTCACCTTATGACCATTTGGCATCCAGTTGCTCCAGTTGAACAATCAAACCTTACACTAGTTGTCATATAACCAAACTTTGAACTGATTGAAGGAGAACAAACATGCATAATCAGTAGTTTGAGGAGCTTCATATTCGAGACAAAAGAAACACCAAACTAGTGGAGAAACACAACCAAAATCCTAGATAAAGAAGAAGAGAAAGCAGATCTTGCAGCAGGAGACCCATATTACCACCTTTTGCGTGGAAATAGGTATACATCCTTCATGATCTCAGAAAAGACCAAAATACAAACGAAAATCCATACTCTGCCTTTCAAAGAAGCAGCATAGTCCAAAGTTTATCAAAGGGCGCATCTTGAAATTTTACCGCAACTGGGACCTTTTTTAAGAAACTTTTATACACGCTTTTTAATGAGTGAATCATACTTGCATACTCAATAAAAAATCCCAAAAACAAATGCAATTTCATTTTTCTTGAAGCATAAAATCCAAAAACAAAATCATTCTTTTCCATAGTTAGGAGTCACACAAAACGTTCACAAAGGCTTGGCATTTTTTTATGACAATTACAAGATTGCAACATAGAAAGAACATGGAAGAAAACAAAAGAAATGCTAACGTACCACCAACAAACACCACAAACGACGAAAGTGGCCCATGGGGCTATAGCCCAAGTGACCTTGAAACACCTCAAAAGAGACTCACATTCAACACAACAACAAACCAATCACCTAGTGAGGAATAAGTGATCTGTAGACAACAAGAAGCAATGGAGAGAGCAAACAAAGACCCAAGGGGTATGATCGTAGAGGAGGTGGATAATGATGAGGAAATAAATGATGAATTATTTCAACATTCTAACAATCCCAAAGTGCTCAAATTAATGGACAAACTCTTAAGAAAGGATCCAAACACTTACTTCTTCAAGTTAGCACAAAGTGGTGCTAAATTGCCAATAGACTTTAATGTGGAATCTTTTAAAGATCCTCATCTCATTCCCTTAGGAGATAACTCAATCATGAGAGAAATATGCAAGCCATTGGAGATTCCAAATATGCCGCCGATCTTCTCGGAAGGCAATGATCAACCCGTGGAAAACCCGTTGTATAGAAAACCAACTCAAATCTGATAAGCAATAGTTGCCCAATAGTACCAAGGAGGTCCATATCAATACATACCATAAGGCGATAGTCCACCAACATGACAATACATTCCTCAAAAAACTTCATATACTGATCCTTCCCAAAATGTACTAAATTAGCAAGGACAATTTCCACAACAATACCATCAACAAGGTGGGTCATATGGTCCCCTTCCCAATCAACAATACCAACAACAAGGTTTTCCACAAGGTACCCTTTCCAATCGGCAAGGTGGGTCATATGGTCCCCTTCCCAATCAACAATACCAACAAGGTGTGCCACAAGGTACCCTTTCCAATCAACAAGGTGGCTCATATGGTTGCCTTCCTAATCAACACTACCAACAACAAGGTGTGCCATAGGGTACGCTTCCCAATTCATCCCATCAACAAGGTAATCCCCTAATGCACTATCAGGGTAGCCTTCAAAATAATTCACCTCAAGAACAAGGTGTGTTATAGGCTACCCTTCCCAACTCATCCCATCAACAAGGTATCCCACTAACACACTATCAGGGTAGCCTTCAAAATAGTTCACCTCAACAACAAGGTGTGTCAGAGGATACCCTTCCCAATTCATCTCATCAACAAGGTAACTCGCCAACACACCACCAGGGTAACATTTAGTATAGTTCGTCCCACCAACAAGGTAACCCACCAACGCACCACCAGGGTAACCTTCAGCATAGCTTGCCCCAACAATAGGGTGTACCAATAACACACTACCAAGGTAATTCTCCTTCCATTCAACAAGGAGCCAACCCTCCTTACATCCAACAAGGAGCTAACCTTCCTTATATCCAACAAAGAGCCAACCCTCCTTATGTTCAACAAAGAGATAATCCTCCTTATACACAATAAGGACCTAACCCCCTTTTTACACAACAAGGATTTAACTATCCTTCCACCCAACATGGTTACCAAGGTCCCATACATCAAAAATACCCAATCTATGACCAAAACATGGTAGGACAACATGGTTACTACGTGTAGGATCCACAAACAAACGTACCAAAAATAGAGATGGAAATGCAACTACAAGCAATGAATCAGAGAATATTGGATATGCAGATAGGGAAACCAAAGAAGACTTATACCCTTCAAGATATATGTCCATTTCCTTTTGATCGTTCCATTACTATGCTTCCTTTTCTGAAAAACTTCAAAATACCAAAGTTTGACAAATACAAAGGAAAGGGAGATTCAGTAGAACACGTGCGAGAATTTTTGGTAGCATGCATGGAAGTGAAAAATGACTCTTACCTCATGAGGCTCTTCCCACATAGTCTTATTAGCCATGCCATGGAATGGTTCACCCATCTAACACTAGGAATCAAAAGTTTTGATGAATTGACTACAAAATTTGTAAACCACTTTTCATTGAATATAGAGAAATACATCCCCATCACGGATCTATACAAGATTAAATAGAGTCAAGGATAACCTTTTATCTCCTACCTACAGAGATGGAGACATAAAGGTAGTCGAAGGAAGTGGTCAATTCCCGACAAAGAACTGGTAGACATATTCGTTTCAAATGTCCAAGCAGAGATAAACTACCAACTTACCATGTTGTGTCCCGCTAAATTTGAAGAGGCCATTGAGAAGGGACTGCATGGATTGAAAGGGCCCTTGTGGCAAGATGAGTGATCAAGCTAAACAACCCAAGAGACAATTCTTCCAATTCGAATGAAAAGCCTAAGATTTGGGCTAAGAACAAAAATGTCACAAGTGATGGGGTAGTGGATGCTAGGGTAGTATGGAATGTACAAAATCCTAATGTGCCTCAAAGAAAACCTCAAGTGGCACAAACAAGATATGCTCCTAATAATACACAAAATAATCAAATAGCTAACCAACAAACATATTAGGGAGGGTAACAAAGGAAATATGACCTACCAAGAGGGAAGTACACTACATGAGGAGAGTCACTTGAGACCGTCATGCACAAATTAGTGCAAAAAAACCTCATCAAGGTCAACGATCGCCCAAACTATGAAGAGCCGAGCTTCAAAACACCATGGTACAACGAGAAGGATTTATGTGAGTTCCACAAAATCAAAGGACATACGACAAAAAATTGCATGAGACTCAATCATATCTTACAAGACTTGATAGACAAGGGAGAAGTGGATGTAAAACATCATCCTGGAAACAAAGACGTCTAGATATACACAAATCCAATTCCGAACCATAACAAGAATAATGACAAAGGAAAGGACCAAGACTATCACAACACTAACTACACTTATGGTGAAACATTTCTAAGTACCCTCTCTCAAGTAGATGACACTAGGGTAAATGTAGTGACTATAAATGGTAGGGACACCAAATGTGAACGTAACTACCCATTGAGGGAGAGTTACAATACAAGGAGCTCCACCTTAGCCCGCAACTAAGTCATCAAATGACTACAATATTGTGGTTGAAGAAGACTCCTGCCTTAATTTCAATCCTAGAATTGCTAAAATTATCACCTCCACATAGGGAGATACTAGAAAAATCATTGTAAGCATCAGTCCCTAATGAAATCAATCCTAATCATTTCCAAGCCATGGTTGGAAAAATCACGGTCAATCACCATTTAATCTTTTCCGAGAAAGAACTTCTACAAAATTCATTCTATAACCAAGCTCTCTACATAGAAGTTGGTGTCCACAAGAACATGGTCAAGTGAGTGTTGATAGATAACGGTGCAAGTTTAAACATCTGTACCTTGAAATTTGTGAAATAGTTGGGGTATTCTGATGATGTGATAGATAAAGAAAAAAAAACAATACTATAAGGGCATATGATGACCTCAAAAGGAATTCAGAAGGGATAGTTAGGCTACCAGTGCAGATAGGACTAGCCACAACATAAACCACATGTCAAATACTTGACCCTGAGTTACCTTGTAAACTCCTCCTAGGACACCCTTGGATTCATGTGTTAGAAGCGGTTCCTTCAACCTTTCACCAGTGTTTAAATTTTCCTCATGAAGGAAATGAGGTGACATTGTATGGTGACCTGAAACACTTCCACTTTTGTGCAAAATTGGAGTAGTATAATAAAATCCACTGTATACCCAACAATAATGTAGCTTTTCATTCATTCTCATATGTTGACCCTTCCAGACTACCATCAACCTCAAGTAAGCCAACATTAAGTGAGCAACCAAAAAATGAAACCGAGGTTCAAGTACTTGAAAAAGGTAATGGAAATTATCACTTCAATGAAGCATTTTGTATTGGTATTGTTCCACCAACACCCAAGGTTTATGGAGGATGAAAGGAGATCAAATATGTTCAAGCTATGACAATGGTAGTTAAACCCACCATTTTCACCAAACAGAGAGATATGAAGGATGAAGAGATATTCAAAGAAGACTTGTCTATGATCTACAAAGAAGAACAAAAGGAACTAGAACAACTACAATCCCTTTTAATCAATCCTAGCATTAAAGGCTATTAGCTAGCTAAACAAATGGGATACAATGGAACAAGATGCCTTGGGCTGCAAAAACAAGGTAAATGTGAGCCTATCATAGTGGAACAGAGAAAGAAAAATATGGGGCCAGGTTATGATTCAAAAGACGTGGTGACTCCAAAAACTAGACACACCTCTTTTAATAAACAAGCGTCTTCTGCTAGCATTAAGACATTGGATACTTACCATCGAATAGACAATGAATTAATTGTTGAGGATTTATTCCAAAGTTTCAACATTAGTACAGTCCTTACTCGTCCTATTGAAACTATCCCTAATGACTATTATTATTTTGGAATAAACTCTAACAAGTATGAATGGGATTCTCTTTACTTTGTCACCTCAAGTGATGATGACATAGACACCTAGTGGGAGAACAATGCTAGAGCTATAATGACCATCTCAACAATTTTGGTAATATTTTTTTATACCGATGATAGCCTGCCCCTCTACTACCCACAATTGATAGACTGGGATCAATAAAAACATGCACTTGTTTTGGATCAATTCTAGAATGATGAAGCAATCACAGAGTTCATGGGACTTTGAACTAACATACCAACAAGAGATCACAAAGCGGGGTTCGTCATGGAACTTGAACAAGATGCATAATTTGGTGTGGAGATTGTATCTTCTAGTTGCAAAAATGAAAAAAAAGATAATATAAAGATCAAAATGAGATCCCCTAAAGAAAAGCACAATGTGGCTCTAGCAGATCCTAAAAAGAAGAAAATAAAGGATGAATCTACGGGTGAAAACCTCTTAGAGGCACCTAAAGATGGATGGTTCAATCTCCCCATATCTGGATATCAAGAAAATTCAACGCTCCTAGTAGAAGAAGCATAATCCATCAATGTTGGCACAATAGATAACCCAAAGATCACATACCATGCGATGCCACTTGATCCTAAAGAGAAAAAAAACTTCATAGCATTCATCAACGACAAAAAGATAAAATTTGTGTGGACCTATGTAGATATTCCTAGACTAGACCTATCACTAGTTGTACATCATTTGGCTGTAGTCCTTGGAGAAAAACCTATCAAGCAGAAACTAAGGAAAATGCATCCTCAAATAGCACTGTTGGTAAAGGTAGAACTAAATAAGTTACTAGATGTAGGTTTTATCAGATTGATCAATTATTCAGAATGGATATCAAATCTAGTACCAATGTAAAATCCCACTAGGGGCATAAGGATCTGCATATATTTTGAAGACCTGAACAAAGCTTGTCGAAAGGATGACTTTTGTCTTCCAAGTATTGATATAATAATGGATCTAACAACATGACATGAGATGCTATCATTAATGTATGGTTTCTCTGGGTATAATCAGATCAAAATATCTCTTGCTGATCATCATAAAAAAACATTCACTTGTGCTTGGGGGGCCTTTTGTTGGAATGTGATGCCCTTTGGTCTAAAGAATGCAAGAGCAACCTATCAGAGAGCAATGACAACAATATTCCATGACATGCTACAAACAATAATGGAGGACTATGTGGATGATATTCTAGCAAAGCTCATCAAAAGGAAAGATCACTTGACCAGTCTTGCAAAGGTGTTTGATAGGCTAGAACAATATAACTTGAGACAACTCGAAAAAGTGTGTTTGAAGTAACATCTGGAAAGATACTAGGGTACATAATGTCAAGAAGGGGCATTAAAGTAGGGGTGGGTGAAAAACTATGGGGGGCCAAATTGTGGCTAAATTTTAATTTTTTTTATGATAGGCTATAATGTGAGTGTGTTATAATGTGCTCGTGTTATGAGCCATTAAAAGAAAAAAAAAAGGAAACCAAGTTCATTTTCATTGTGACTGTTTTTTTCCCACGGCGAAAACCCTTCATTTGCATGCTCACGTTTTGGGAGGAGTCATCTTGCAATATTTTTCATCAAATTATTGTTGTTTCATTGCCAGGATGCTACCACATCAACGAGGAGGTCTAAGAGGTAAGGATTGTTTGTTTTTTGTTGTGAATTTGTTAGTTTTAGGTTTTGTTTTATATTTATTTGTTGAATTTGTAGGAGATGTTAATGAATCTGCAAAACCTCCTCAAAATCCTCAACAAGCAGATCAACAACAATAAGAACAAAATACTCAACAAGCAGAACAACAACAACATCAATAAAATCCTCAAGTTGAGCAGCCACAACAACAATCTCCTCCACAGATCCCTCAACATCTTCTTGACACTCAACAAAATTTAATGAGTGAAATTGAAAACAATAACAAACAAATTGAGGAGTTAATCACAAGGTTGAATGATCCAACAGGTTCAACCATGGAGAGAAGAACGCTTGAAAATTCTCTTAAATAATTGTTAAAACATGTAGATGCAATCAACAAAAAATTAAGTGGTTGGCAAGATAGGAGGCAGGTGGCTAGGAATTTTTACCGAGATAAATTATCATATAAAGATGTAAAAGATGAAAAAATTACAAAATTAGATTTGTGCTCATTATTCATCGACCCACACATAAATCAAAATTTTGGCCTCAATGCAAAGAGGTTTCCTATCCATTGTTGCCACCACCAAGGGATTAGGAACCATTTTTGGGATAGGTGGTACATGGTTTTTGATTACCCACCATGCAACAATTGCAAAGTTCCACAATATTTCCTAAGGAAACTATATTGTGAGTTCATCTTGAACAAAACCTTGAATTATTTTGATATGAGAGACTTCCAGGGGAGAGGTGGGGGGTCGGCTCAAGATAGACCCGATGCAAAACTGGATCCTAGGCAACAAGCGAGATGAGCTCTCACTAGGCCAGATCATGAGCACATCGTTATCCCTTCCATCACGAAGGACAGTGTCGAGATAGAAACTTTGCAGGCTATCACCTCTTTGACCTAGAGTGTCATTCAGCATGCCAGTTCTATAGTAAAACACCATTGAGGGGAGTCTTCGAGTGTTAGTATTCCACCCCATTTGTGTCAGTTTTGCAGGGTGACTTGTACATATGACCCCACCAACACTAAGGAGGCTGCTACATAGGATATGTTTGCAGCTACAGAGATGGCGAGGGAAGCTAACATTTTGAATTAGGCTTATGGCATCAATACTCAAGTAAATGTTAGAATTTTCATTGAATTTGATTTATGAAATTTCATTTTTGAAATGCAAGATTAACTAATTTATTTTTATGATTGTAATAAAATTTTAGGGTCATAGTGTTGATATTGGATACACTAACGCTGCACCTACTTATTAATCCACTACATCTACCATTGAGGTATGTAACTAGTAAACAATTATAAATTTATTACATGTTAATAGAATTTTTATATGAATGGTATTCTAATATATAATTTTGGATGTTGAATAGGTTAATATTGGAGGTTTCATGGTGACACCTATGAGTGCCAATCGTGTTGGACAAACCTTCACGCACGTAATAGAATGAAGAGTTTAACTAATGAATTGTACTTAACAAATTTGTGTAGCTTATATTCATATCGTTGATTACATTGCATTGCACATCTTTCAAAGTGAAAGCATTACTTCACATTCCATAACTAATAACTAGATGCTGATAGATGACAAAATTTCAACTACAATATAGTCAAGTTTAGAAAGTCAACATAAGCAGTGATGCAATTACTTCACATAGCATAAGTAATAACTAGGAGTAGTTCCCAATTGCTTTTGCTTGTCATGGAATTCCATGAGACCACTTTTTATTGAGGCATCTTTTCAAACAGTTCACTACCTTGTCTATGCTATGGATGCTTGGAAGAAATATATGAAAGAATAATAGTAAGCAATAGCATAGATAAGGCAATGAATTTTTTGAAAAAATGCCTCAAAGAAATGTTGTCTCATGGTGATGTCCATCACCATGAGACCCAATTTCTTTGAGGAATTTTTTCAAACAACTCACCACCTTTTCTATGCTACCACATTTTCCATACATGTCTTCAAAATCATTTTATCAAATAGTTCACTTCCTTGCTACTATGGATAAAATCCTAAAAAAAGGTGCTTTCCAAAAAACTATGGTTTCATGGAAAAAATCTATCAAAGAATAATAGTAAGCAATAGCATAGACAAGGCAGTGATCAGTTTAGAAAAAAGCCTCAAAAAAATGTGGTCTCATGGTGATGGAATGCCATTCCATCACCATGAGACCAGCTTTCCTTGAGGCATTTTTTCAAATAGCTCACCACCTTTTGTATGCTACCACATTTTCCATACACGTCTACCAAATAATTTAATCAATCTACTCACTTCCTTGTTTTTATGGCTAAAATCCTAAATTAGTTGCTTTCCAACAAACTACAAATGCTTGGAAAAAATCTATCAAAGCATAATAGTAAGCAATAACATAGACAAGGCAGTGAGTAGTTTGAAAAAATTCCTTGAATAAATGTGGTTTCATGGTGATGGAATACCATTCCATCACCATGAGACCACATTTCTTTGAGGTATTTTTTGAAGTAGCTCACTGCCTTTTCTATTCTACCACATTTTTCATACATGCCTACCAAATCATTTTATCAAATTGCTTGAACTTCCTTGCTGTTATGGCTAAAAGCCTAAAAAAGGTGCTTTCCAAGAAACTATGGATGCTTGGAAAAAATCTATCAAAGCATAATAGTAAGCAATAGAAAAGACAAAGAAGTGAGTAGTTTGAAAAAATTCCTCGAAGAAATGCGGTCTCATGGTGATGGAATTCCATTCCATCACCATGAGACCACATTTCTTCGAGGCATTTTTTCAAATAGCTCACCGCCTTTTCTATGCTACCACATTTTGCATACATGTCTACCAGAGCATTTTATCAAACTACTCACTTCCTTGCTGCTATGGCTAAAAGCCTAAAATAGGTGCTTTCCAACAAACTATGGATGCTTGGAAAAAATACATCAAAGCATAATAGTAAGCAATATCATAGTCAAGGTAGCGAGTAGTTTGGAAAAATTCCTTGAAGAAATGTGCTCTCATGGTGCTGAAACTCCATGACACATTTGTTTATAATGGTATTCCATCACCATGAGACCCCATTTCTTTGAGACATTTTTTTAAACAGTTCATTTCCTTCTATATGCTACCACAGTTATCGTACATGTCTAGCAAAGCATTTTATCAAACGGTTCACCGCCTTGCTGCTATGGATAAAAGCCTAAAAATAGGTTCTTTCAAACAAGCTATGGATAGGGAAAATAGTAAGCATGATAGTCAAAAATATATAGTTTAATAAGTACTCAAAATTTTGTTCATTATCTCATACATTGTAAGCCATGATGTGCATCACTATTCTAGTTTTCATAATTGAATAATTTGTTGTTTTATTTTCAGTTGTTGGAAGCGGAAAAACCTCCAAATGTTCATAAGGCAATGGAGATTGGTGTTTTGTCTACTATAGACTCCTTGATTCCCCTCATAGAGGTATGAGGTAGATTACTAAATTTCAATTTACATTTATTGTTATAGTTGTTAGTGAAAAATGAAACCATTATTGATTCGTAGTTTAATTTCTCTTTGGATGTTTTCTATAGGGCTTCAACAGGCCTCAACATGGGCATTTGAATATTTCCCTCGAGGAGAGTGATCGTCAGATGGTGGTAAGTGATTATTTTGTTAAATATATCATTTTTTATAGTGTAATTTTTATATATTAATGTCTTTACTTCTTATTGTAACAAATAAAGCTTGAGCAAGAACTGAACCCTAGGACAAGCACTAGGAGCACTCCTCATCCTCAGAACAAATGGGTGATAGACCTATCGCCATCTGGTCGACAAGCAAAGGGAAAGAATTTGTTTCCAGGGCATGCATAGCAATGAATTTTGATTCTAGAGCCCTTTGTTGTATGCCTATATGGCATTTTTGTACATATTTTGTATTGGATGTATTTGACATCATATGCCTATATGGCTATTTTATATATATTTTATACTTATATCAACATATATTGATGCATGCCTATGGCTATTTGGTTAATACAAATCTTTTTTATCAATGGTGTCCATATTTTCATTATAAATCCATGGCTCAATAGATATGGGTTACATGTAATCAAGTGCATACTTTAAAACTTACATGTATACTTTGTGGCTTACGTGTATTCCAATGTATACTTTGCGACTTACGTGTTTTCATGTGTATACCTTGTATTCATGCATATACTTTGTATTAATTTGTGTATACTATGTATTCGTGTGTATACTTCAAGGCTTATGTGTTTTTGAGTACTTGTGCTTCCCTTATTCACATGTATGCTTGAATTATTCACGTGTATACTTATTAATTGGTTAGCCCTAGCATTGATCATTGTTGTCCTTCATGGTTTGTCTTGAATATTTATTGATTGATGCTAAACAACTTTATTAGTTGATGCTAAACAACTTCAATATTTCTAGGAATACTAGTAGAGTTACAATTACAAAATTGCACAAATTGAAAATAAAAGATTAACTGTAAATAAATGCACTAGTTATTAACTTGATAATTGATTAAGAATGAGTATAATATATATCAAGAAATGAGCCTTCTATAATGACATATGCCATCTAGAAAATAGGCAAAGCATTCCCAATACTTTGAAAGCAATAATCCACCCAAAATTGAAATGGAAGAAGACTTATTTAAGATCCTTGAGCAATGTATTTCTTAATGTTCCCTTGTTCTTACATATATCAATTTAGTTTAAGCCAAAGAGTTCCAATAAATGCTTTATCTAAATGAAAAAAAACACGTTTTCAATTGGTATTCTGTGAGATGTTTCATAAAATAATCCTAGTATATTTAATATTTTGATTGGAACAACTCAATTAAGAAAAGGATACATAATCTTCACAACACTTGCAAAACATAATATTCATAGTAGATGGTGAGTAGTTAACTTCTTGACACATTATCATACAAACATTTATCTTGAATAGACTTTAAACATTTTCACAACATAATCCTCACAGTACATAATGAATTGTTATGTTCTTGATCCATCACCATATAAACATGTTGAAAGATGTATATGTCAACTTTTTTCAATATTATTTCTTGTATAGGAAATGGACTTGGGAGAAAGATTTATAATTTATCATATGTTAATAAGAAATGGACTCAAGGGTGAGAACTTTATTTATCACACCAAATGATAAACGTACGTGAGAGCATCATTTGTTTCTCTTAGACTTCAATTTTCAAGCATAGAAAATCATTTCAAATGAAAATGACAAAATTCTTCACAACCAAAGTTGTTAATTGAGGAAAAATAAAATGTTTCCAAGTTCCACCATTTACACATTTACAATTGGTTG
The DNA here is from genome assembly GCA_007115665.2 of Sequoiadendron giganteum. Lineage (NCBI taxonomy): Eukaryota > Viridiplantae > Streptophyta > Pinopsida > Cupressales > Cupressaceae > Sequoiadendron > Sequoiadendron giganteum. Next base: position 270,390,580 of record CM021101.1, read on the forward strand.
TATATTGTTGTAAGGGCAAGGAGGATAATTAAAAAATTTCTTGCACTTTTTAGAATTGAGGATGATTATATGATTTTTGTGTGGAAAACTTGGACTTCTCAACTATCATGTGAATGTTTCTCTTTTTGATTGTTTTGCATTCCATCATAAGGGTTCAAGCCAGTTGAACATAGCTCAGAGTGATTTGGTGTGTTTTGGTGTGAAAGAGGACCATGCCTAGCGTAAACATACCCATCGGGATGTGTTGGAACAATTCATTTGGTCACACAAGTTGCAGAATGAAAGTTGCACCACTTTGGAACTTTACATTGCTTGCATTTGACAAATTTTCCATCAAGTCAAAGCTGGACACTACGAGAAGATGACTTTGAGATAAAAAAATTGAGAGAGGTTATTGTAGAGGGGCTCAATGTGACCCCATAGGTTAAGACAGAGAGTTTGTAAGCATCACAATTTTTGAGTAATAGCCCATCAAAGATTGCTGCCCTTTTGCACTTTGGACCCTTAAGGGATCGAGCCTGTTAAACATAGCTCAGAGTGATATAAAATGTTTGGGTGTGAAAGAGGACCATGCCTAGTATAAACGTACCCACCCGAACACATTGGAGAAATCCATTTGGTCACTCAAGTTGGAAAACAAAAGTTGAACCACTTTGTAACTTTGCAGAACTTGCATTTGACAACTTTTTCCCCAAGCAAAAATTTTCCACGATGAGAAAATGCCTCTGAGATAGAGAAAACCAAGAGAGGTTATTGTAGAGGGGCCCAATACAATGCCATAGGCTCATATGAAAATTTTCTAAGAATCACGATGTCCGAGTAACAACATGCCAAATATTTTAGGCATTTTGCACTTTGGACTCATAAGGGATTATGTCGGTTAAATGTAGCTCGAAGTGATTCAGTGTGTTTGGATGCTAAAGAGGACCATGCATAGCATAAAATTACTCACCCAGATGTGTTGGAATAGTTCGTTTAGTCACTCGAGTTGCAGAATGAAAGTTACACCACTTTGCATCTTTACACTACTTGCATTTGACACTTTTTCCATTAAGTAAAATTTGGACACCATGGGAAAATGACTCTGAGATAACAAAAACTAAGAGAATTTATTGTATAGGGGTTCAACGTGATCTTGTAGGCTCGTACGGAGAGTTCATAAGTATCACAGTTTTTGAGTAATAACCCGTTAAAGATTGATTCTCTTTTGCACTTTGGACCTTTAAGGGATCGAGCCGGTTGAACGTAGCTTAGAGCGATTCAACGTGTTTGGGTCTGAAAGAGGACCATGCCCAGCATAAACATACCCACCTGGATGCATTGAAATAGTTCATTTGGTCACTTGAGTTGTAGAACAAAATTTGCACCACTTTGCATCTTTACACTACTTGCATTTGATACTTTTTCCATCAAGTGAAAAATAGACACTACAAAAAAATGACTTTGAGCTAAAAAAACCTGAAAGAAATTATTGTAGAGGAGCCCAATGTAGTCTTGTTGGCTTAGACAAAGAGTTTGTAAGTGTCAACATTTTCAAGTAATATCCTGTCAAAGATTGTTGCCCTTATGCACTTTGGACCCTTAAGGGATCAAGCCAGTTGAATGTAGCTCAGAGCGATTCAGTGTGTTTGGGTGTGAAAGAGAACCATGCCTAGCATAAGAATACCCACCTAGATGTTTTGGAATAGTTCGTTTGGTCACTTGAGTTGCAAAATAAAAGTCGGACCACTTTGCATTTTTGTGCAACTTGCATTTGACAAATTTTTCCCCAAGTGAAAAATCGCTACCATGAGAAAACGCCTCCAAGATGGTGAAAAATGAGAGAGGTTATTTTAGAGGGGCTTGAAATAATCCCATAGGCTCAGATGAGAAGTTTCTAAGCATCATGATGTGTGAGTAACAACATGATGAAGATTGCAACCATTTTGCACTTTGGACTCATAAGAGATTCTGTCGGTTGAATGTAGCTAAGAGAGATTCGACGTGTTTGGGTGCAAAAAAGGACCATTCCTAGAGTAAAAATACCCAACCGGATGCATTGGAATAGTTTTTTTGGTCACTCGAGTTGCAGAACCAAAGTTGCACCACTTTGCATCTTTACACTTCTTGTATTTGACACTTTTTTCATCAAGTGAAAATTGGACACCACGGGAAAAAGACTTCGAGAGAAAAAAAACCAAAAGAGGTTATTGTAGAGGGGCTCAACAAAATCTCATAGGCTCAGATAGAGAGTTCATAAGCATCACGGTTTTTGAGTAATAGTTCGTCAAATATTTATGCCCTTTTGCACTTTGGACCCTCAAAGGATCGAGCCGATTGAACGTATTTCTGAGCGATTCAGAGTTTGGGTGTGAAAGAGGACCATGCCTAGAATAAAATCACCCATCTGAACATGTTGGAATAGTCTGTTTGGTCACTCAAGTTGCAGAATGAAAGTTGCACCACTTTGCAACTTTACACTACTTGTAATTGACACTTTTTCCATCAAGTCAAAACTGGACACCATGGAAAAACAACTATGAGATAACAAAAAATGAGAGAGGTTATTGTAGAGGTTCCCTACATCATGCTGATGCATCAGGCACAACGCTTATAACTGACACGATATCCAGGTAACAAGCATTCAAAGATTGCTTCCCTTTTTCAATTTATACTATTAAGGAATTATGTTGCATGAATTACAAATGTTTCAAGAAAGGAATATATTTCAAAATTTGAGTAAATATCAGTAGAGGTGTTTATTTGAATAGACTATATGCTATATTGATATTGATATATAATCATTAGGTTGATTCATTTTAATAAATGAAGTTTTTATAATAACTTAGTGAATTGGTGCTAGTTATAATAGGGAGAGATTAAAGAAGAAAAAAGAATGATTAGTAACCATCAATGGTTATTACAATCACTATATTAATAATATGATGTTTATAATAAAATGAGATTTGTTTGGTTGTCATAATTCTTTTGTTTGTGCTTCAGTTGTCTAATATGCTTCATACACCATTTTGAAACCCAAGTGCTTGTACTTGTAAGCCCAATGCCTTAGGTACTATGTTCTCACATATTTTTTACAATTTCACTCATACATTTGAGATTCTCTTATAATGTCTACATCATAGGTGCTCATGATGAGGTTAAATTCAAATGAATAAGTTGAGATTCTCTTGCTAAGCTTCACACACTCTTTTATAATGGCTTGAAATTAGAATCAAGATTTGTCAAGATCATCAAAATAAGGATGTTGCATTGATTTTTTGGTTGAGATTCTCTTGGATGGCTCATAAATTATCATTTTCTACAAGGGGACACCAATAAATTTTTAGTAGGTTACTTACAAATAGGCAAAGTAAAAGAAGAAAAAGAAAGAGAATCCAAAATGGAAATGAAATGAAAATTGATGGAAGACACTTACAGACAACAAATCCACACCATTTGGTTCCAACTCAAGAATAACATGGCTTAAATCTTGATGCTTCCTTTGAGGATAGGCATGCCACTCTCTCAACTTAGTCACTCTTGGCCATACATCTTCATTGGGATTTCCAAGATACCTATTGCACACAACAACATCTCATGAATAGAACATGAATATAACATAACCAAAATTTTACTTTCCAACCTTTTGGAAACTTGTAACCTATTAATGTAACCTATTTAATCTTCCACTTAGTTTACTTATCTATTGAGAATATCCTACATCATTTTTTTTGCATATTTTTGAGAAAAAATAAAAACCATTGAAATTTGTATCCTTTGCCATAGTTCTAAACATAAAGTGTGCTACATTATCAAGTCTGATAACTTCATCAATCACCTACATAAATGATATAAACATTAAATGATAGAATTTGCATCATAGCATTGGCATCATACAAAATAATGTGCATACAAGTATAAATTAATAATAACCATTGTGCATACTTACAAATTAATCCAATGAACCATCCGGGTCTGCTCTACTCTTTATTGTGTCAAGTATTGTCTTATGGTCAGAATCATGGACCCTCCACAAGGTCTTGTTCAAAGGTCTACCCCCATATTTGGTCAAACGAACATTGGATGCCACAACAAGGTTCGAGTAATGAAGAATCTTTCGATGCGTGTCAAAGTCCTAAAACAACCAATATTTAACACTCTTATGTGGGTACCTTTTAAGCCACGTTCCAGTAACAACAACTAAGCCTGTAGGGATTCAATGTTTTCTCCATCTATAATTGGGGCCTCCAATCTCTTTTTGGCCTCAACACAATGACACAAGTAATAGTTTGTTCCCTCTTCATTGTCTTCATTTGTAATAACTGTATAAACATGCCCCGCATTGATATGTGCAAAAAATGTCTTGAAATTAGTCATTACAAATACACTACAAAATAAGATAACAATAGGAATTTCAAAAACTATGCAAGTAGATATATTATCTAGTTGAACTAGATCTGATATGTGGTCAAAGTCGGCTGATGAATCCATTTGTGTTAGTTCTAATGTTGTCAGAGGGCGATACATGTGAAGTGGGATAAGATAAGTTAATGACCATTTCTTAACCCACTCCTTTGACTCGCAATAATCCCAAGATTGCATTGTACATGAAGAACAAAATCATACCATCTTTCATGTATTGATACTCCATGAACCTGCATTTGAGCTAAGGAAAGAGTGTATCTCACTCGATCCTATTAGTGTACAACAATCCTCATATGGTGCAATGTTAGTATCATCCATCAACCAAAAAAATCTATGAACTGAAGACATACCTTCATTACTTAGACCCATTGAAGCATTACACCACTCGATGATTGATTTTGCATTTGTTAATTTTGCATTGTCTTTATACTTTAACTCTTCTCATGGTAATGCTCTTTTCACACATGAACCTACACCATCATGCTGCCCCTTTCCATGCCCAGCCTCACAAAAATTCCATAGATGTTGAACAATTGTAATGACATGCATCTTGCACAACCAGTAGAACATGCATGAGTTCTTGAACTGTGTTGCACAGTTATCCAACCATATCATATGTCGATCGTATGCTATGCCCCTTTGAGCCAAATCAATGTAGAACATCTGGAAGCAACCTTGCATAAACTCTAGAGAATGTGTGTGATCATCACTAATATACAAGTGATACTCCCTCAATACCTTACTTTGGTCCTCTGTACTATTAGCTGCATGAATGAATGCTATGTGCACAAATATTGAAACCTGTGTGGAGATGTAATATTGTGACTACACGTCACACTGTGGCTATAGAGTGTAGTTTTATACAAATTCAACCATTGAAACTATGTTTCCAACTGGAAAGGTGTCCTTGCATAGCTTGAATTATGTTTCTAGCCATCGGGCTCTATGGGTATGCCTTGCATACTCATACACTATAGTGTCATGAAACATGTGCATAAACTGATACATTGGAATCTTCTGAATAACTAAATTACACCTTTTTTCTTGATTACCATCTTTTGTAATATATGCCACTGTTCTATACTTCTCAAAATCTACTTGTTTTTGTCCCACCTCATATTTGCTTTCCATATGTTTTCATACTGGTATATGTTGTAAGCCACTACAACGCTGACATGTACCCTCCAAGCATAGTGTCCTATAGACTATTTGGCCATCCTCTATTTCACATAATTTTTTTTATAAGAACTCTCTTGAAGATGTTGGTGGGGCTTGTATGCCACAATCCTACAAAACATCATTAGTATGCAAATCTAAATATATAGAACAATAAACATCATAATGGTTAGAGAATTCAATATGTAGTCTACAACAACAACTAGTGTGTGTGTGATTTATCTTGACATAAAAAGGTTTAATCATTTCAAAATATCTTTGACAAATACTAATTTGAGGATAATACTGTTGAAATTTATGAAAAAAATAGGTTTGAGTTGTATCCAAAAAATGCTTTGGATGTGGCTCATGGTTCTGACTACCAATTCTCCTTCTTACCACATCCCTTTGATTCAGATATGGTCTTGTGATATTCTTCCAATACTCTTCAATTAGTGTTCTCAATGCTTCAACAACTCTTTTATCTTTTCGTGGTAGTCTCCTTGATAATTTCCATAATTCATTTGAATTGGTGCCCTCAATTCTTTGTCGCCTTTGAACGGCTCTTGATAAAGTTTTTCTATTAATTCTCATTTGTTCACTCATATTTCTAATGAGACAATCTCTCTTTGTTTGTCTACTTACAAAATTCAATGTAATGACATGTCGGGTGACATTGTTATCCTTTGAGAATGAGGTCTTACCCACACTCTCATAAGCATCCATTAGATTCTTCACAATACTTTTTTCACTTGAAGCATTCGATGTTCTCAACCCAAGAGTCTTCATGATGTTTCTATACTTTATACCCCGCATAATTTCAACAAATAGTTGAAATTTTGTGGTCTCATTTATCCTTTTAAAGAACGATTTCCAAATCTTATCAACATATGTTCTACAAGTGTGTGCTGGAATCTTACCTTCCATGTACTAAAAAATATCCTCATCAAAATTAATCAAATACTTTGTATTTATACGTAAAAGTCTAGGTGGTGTTCTCCTAGGAACATACTCTTCAACATGAGAAATTTCATCAATATTTAAGTGAGGTGGGCTAGATTGTGTACCTTTGATCGAGGGTGGAATAGATGACATATCTTGAGGTTGACATGGGGATTATGGTGTACCTTCTTCATTAAATTTGAGTGATGATGTACTCTCAACTTGAGGTGTGGTGGATGATGTCCTTCAGATTCACTTGCAGTAGATGGTGTCCTTCCATATTCACTTGTGGTAGATAGTGTCCCTCCATATTCACTTGCGGTAGATGGTGTCCCTCCATATTCACTTGTGCTTAATGGTTTCCCTTCATATTCACTTGCAATAGAGGGTGTGTCTCCAACTATAGTATTTGAATTTGTCTTATCACGATCCTTTTGCATTCGTGCCCTTTGTGCCGCCAATGTCTTTTCTCTTTTTTGATGGTTGAGGTTCCTCTTCAATTGGATTTTTTTTCTTCAATCATATCCAATTTCTTCTTCTAATGATATGTCCTCACTTGTTCTCTCTCCTTTTCTTTATTGGTTTCATACTCTTCGTCTGTTAGTTTATTTCTTGTTCATTTCCTCAGTATGGCAAATAATTTTACTTGTAGCATGGTAATGAGACAAATATTAGTTCCTAAAAAATGAATCCATACAAATAAATTAAATATATGTTATTCAAGGCTTCATACAAAATACTTACAATCATGGCATGCCACATTGCCACATTACTTTAAGGAATTTCATCAGAAAAATCATGTGATAAAATTGGCAAGCTAGTGAGATCACAAGCTTTCCATTTCTATGAGGCACATGCTACCCCTACCGCATTGGCAAGCTAGTGGTGCTCCACTAGCTTGGAAATGTGGTAGGTTTGACAAGGTAGGGGAAGTATATGCCTGATAGAAATGGGGTCTTAGGGTGATATACATCCTAAGAACCCATTTCTATGAGGCATACACTGCCCCTACCTTGTCAACCCTACCACATTGCCAATCTAGTGGAGCATTGGAAAGCTAGTGGTGCTCCACTAGCTTGGCAATGCAGTAGGGTTGATAAGGTAGGGGTAGTGTATGCCTCATAGATATGGGGTCTCATGGGTGAGAACCCATTTATATGAGGCATACGCTGCCCCTACCTTGTCAACCCTACTACATTGCCAAGCTAGTGGAGCATTGGCAAGCTAGTGGTGCTCCACTAGCTTGGTAATGAAATAGGGTTGACAAAGTAGGGGCAGCGTATGCATCATAGAAATGGGGTCTCATGGTGGAAGCGCATGCCTCATAGAAATGGGGTCTCATGGTGATGCATATGTTGCCCCTACCTTGTCAACCCTATCGCATTGCCAAGCTAGTGGATCATTGGCAAGCTAGTGGTGCTCCACTAGCTTGGAAATGTGGTAGGGGTGGCATATGCCTCATACAAATGGGGTCTCATGGTGGCAGTGCATGTCTCATAGAAATGGGGTCTCACAGTGGAGCACTACTAGCTTGCCAATTCTCCACTAGATTGGAAATGCGGTAGGGTTGACAAGGTAGGGGAAGCATACATGCCTCATAGAAATAGGGTATCATGGTGATATACCATGAGACCCCATTCCTATGAGGCATATGCCTCCCCTACCTTTTCAACCCTACCACATTGGCAAACTAGTGGAGCTCACTAGCTTGTCAATTCTACCACATTTTGCATATATTTATATGAAAAAATTATTGTCAACAATTCAAATGCCTTGTCCATGCTTCTATTTTGAACAATGATTGCAAGATAGGCTGCACCTTTCCCCATGTTGCTAACTTAGCCTTGAATAAAGAGTCTTGAAACAATGGAGAGAAGGGTTAGAATCCCTTGTAGGTAGACTAATCAAGGAAACATTTAAAAATATCACAACATAAGTGATGAGGTAAATTTTGAAATAGAGATGAAAACCAAAATAGATTCAAAGATCTATCAATGTGGGAGGAGTATATTCCAACTTTTTAGGTACATGTATGAAAAATTTCGTAGCATAGACAAGACAATCAACTGCTTGGTATAATTGTTTGACAAAATACCTCAATGAGATATTTCCTCATGGACTATAATGATTGCAGGATATGCACAAAATGGATTTATTGAAAAGGCTTTAGAAAATTTCAAGCATATTCAAATTGTAGGTGTAAAACCAAATTCAACTACATTTTCCAATATCCCACATGCTTATACCAAAATGAAAGCTTTGGAGAGTGGTATGCACATCCATAGTAAAGGATTGAGAAATGATGTATTATTTTACTTCCTTATAACTTATGTCATATATATGTGTATACAAAATTTGGAAGCATACACAAGGTAAGTCAATTGTTTAATAAAATGCCTCAAAGAGATGTGGTTTAAAAATGTAATTGGCAAGTGTAAAGAATTGTGTAATTTAAAATGTGCATTGAAAAGCTAAGGTTATAATGCCAAACAAACAATGATCAACATGGAATATGGAAAATAAAAAAATGAAAGAAATCCATAATAGAATGAAAGAAAATGTGTAAAGACTTCACATACCTAAAAAGCTAGAGTTTCAAATGGAGGAGTTCTACCCAATTATGTAGTCTTTGCTTCTTCTGTCTTCAAACTCCTCAACAATTTGACTTTTTCAAAAGCTTTTTCCCTTCCAAACTTCAATTTTATATCACTCTTGAATGAAATTCAGACTTGGATTGATATTATATGCCTTTCAATGTGAAAGCTCTTCTATTTCATGCAAATGTGGTGGAAAGAGCATGAAAAAGGTGGTGGAATGTGAAAAAAAGCATGCACACTTCACAAAATCATCAAAAATATTTTATTTTGTTGGAGCACGCGTAGAACTAGGAGAATATGCAGAATGTGGGCCTTGAGACCACGTGTATATTGAGGTTTTTACCATTTTTAGAGCAAGAAAAAATGCACTCGCATTATGTCTTGCTAAAAATGGCCATATCTCTACTAGTTCGAAATGCGCTCGCATTATGAGAGTTTATTTTTTATAGGTTTATTTTATTTCTCTTTCTCTCTATCCTCTACCCTCTACCCTCTACCCTCAACCCACAACCCTTAATCCATCTACCCTTAAACCCTCAAACCTAAACCCTAAAACCTATAACCTCAAACCCTAAACCCTCTACCCTCAACCCTAAGCCCTAAACCCTAAACCCTCTACCCTCTACCCTATACACTAAACCCTCAACCATAAATTCTCAACCCTCAAACCTTAATCCCTCAATCCTCAATCCTGAACCATCAAACCCTAAAACCTCAACCTTGATACCCTCTACCCTATACATTGGACCCTCAAACCTAATCCTTTAACCATATGCACCCTCAACCCTAATCCCTCAACCCTATACCCTCAAACTAATACCCTAATCCCTCAACCCTATAGGTCCTCAACCCTATAACCTCAATTCTCAACCCTCTACCCTATACATTAGATCCTCAACCCTCATATATCTCTATCCCTCCCTCATCTTCTCTCCTTCTCTCTATCTCACTTCTCCATCCATCTCTCCATCCATCCATCCCTCCCTCTCTACCCTTATCCCTCAAACCTAAACCCTCAAACCTTAAACCCTTAAACAATCAACCCTAAACCCTAAACCCTCAACCCTCAGCCCTTAAACCCTAAACCCTTTAACCCTCTACCCTCTACCCTCAACCCAATACCCTCTACCCTCAACCCTAATCCCTCAACCCTTAAACCCAAGAAAACTCTCTACCCTAATCCCTATAACCTCAACCCTATACCCTCAATCCTCTATTGTCAACCTTAAACCCTCAACCTCGATACACTCTACCCTATACATTAGACCCTCAACCCTAATACTTAAACCATATGTACCCTCAACCCTAATCCCTCAACCCTATACCCTCAAACCAATACCCTAATCCCTCAACCCTATAGGTCCTCAACCCTATAACCTCAATTCTCAACCCTCTACCCTATACATTGGATCCTCAACCCTCATATATCTCTATCACTCCCTCATCTTCTCTCCTTCTCTCTATCTCACTTCTCCATCCATCTCTCCATCCATCCATTCCTACCTCTCTACCCTAATCCCTCAAACCTAAACCCTCAACCCTTATACCCTTAAACAATAAACCCTAAACCCTAAACCCTCAACCCTCAACCCTTAAACCCTAAACCCTTTAACCCTCTACCCTCTACCCTCAACCCAATACCCTCTACCCTCAACCCTAATCCTTCAACCCTTAAACCCAAGAAAAATCTCTACCCTAATCCCTATAACCTCAACCCTTAATCCCTCAAACCTATTCCTTCAATCCTCTACTCTCAACCTTAAACCCTCAACCCCCAGCCCCCAAACTTTAAACCCTTAAACCATCTACCCTCTACCCTCTACCCTCTACACTATACATTAAACCCTCAACCCTCAACCCTCAACCCTCAACCCTTTATCCCTCAACCCTCAACCCTTAAACCCTAAACCCTCAACCCCTATACCCTCTACCCTTTACAATGGACCCTCAACCTAATCCTTCAACCATATACCCTCAAACCTATACCCTAAACTCTAAACCCTCAACCCTAAACCATTTAACCATAAATCCTCTACCCTCATCCCTCAACCCTATACCCTCAATCCAATACACTAAACCATCAATCCTATAGGTCCTCAACCCAATACCCTCAATTCTCAATCATATACCCTCAACCTTAAACCATCAACCCTTAAACCCTCAACCCCGATACCCTTTACCCTATACATTGGACCCTCTACCCTAATCCTTAAACCATATGTACCCTCAACCCTAATCCCTCAAACCTATACCCTCAACCCAATATTGTAAACCATCAAACCTATAAGTCCTCAACCCTATACCCTCAATTCTCAACCCTCTACCCTATGCATTGGGTCATCAACCCTCATATATATTTGTCCCTCCCTCCTCTTCTCTCCTCTCTATCTCACTTATCCCTCCATCCCTCCATCTCTACTCTAATCCCTCAATTGTAGACCCTCAACCCTTAAACCCTTAAACACTCAAGCCTAAACCCTAAACCCTCAACCCTTAAACCCTAAACCCTCTACCCTCTACCCTCTATCCTCTATATGTCTCCCACTCCTTCCCTCTATCCTCTATCTGTTTCCTACTCCTTCCCTCTCTCTCTCTCTCAAGTCTCTGCATCCTATTCCCACTCCCCCTCTCAAGTCTCTCTCTCTCACTCACTAATATCTCTCTCCCCTCTACCCTGAACCCTCTAGCCTCTACCCTTAACCCTTATACCCTCTATCCTCAACCCCTATACCCTCTATCCTCTACCCTCTATCACTCTCCCACTCCCTCCATCTCTCTCTCAAGTCTTTCCATCCTAACCCCTCTCCCTTTCTCAAGTGTATCTCTCTCTCACTGACTCATTCTATCTCTCTCAAGTTAGGTTGCCAATTTCACCCACTATCTTGCCAATTCAGTGAAATTGGCAATGTAGTGGCCTATTTGAAAAAATGGGTCCCATTTTTTTAAACACGCCAAGTTAGGTAGCCTATTTCATTGAATTGACAAGCTAGTGGACCCACTAGTTTTCCAATTTCGCCCATTAGCTTGCCAATTTAGTGAAATTGGCAATGTAGTGGCCTATTTGAAAAAATGGGTCCAAGAAATTGGGTCTCTCAGTGATGAAAAAATGGGTCCAAGAAATGGGGTCTCGCGGTGATTCACATCACCGAGAGACCCAATTTCTTGGACCCATTTTTTCAAACAGGCCAAGTTAGGTTACCAATTTCACCCAATTGGAAAGCTAGAGCTAGTGGACCCACTAGCTTGCCAATTTCACCCACTTGCTTGCCAATTTAGTGAAATTGGCAATGTAGTGGCCTGTTTGAAAAAATGAGTCCAAGAAATGGGGTCTCCTGGTGATGTAAATCTTTGGGAGACCCCATTTCTTGGACCTATTTTTTCAAACAGGCCAAGTTAGGTTGCCAATTTCTTGGACCCTTAATCCCTCAACCCTCAACCCTTAAACCCTCTACCCTCTACCCTCTACCCTCTACCCTATACATTAAACCCTCAACCCTCAATTCTCAACCCTCAACCCTTAATCCCTCAATCTTCAACCCTCAAACACTAAACCCTCAACCCTGATACCCTCTACCCTATACATTGGACCCTCAACCCTAATCCTTAAACCATATGTACCCTCAACTTTAATCCCTCAAACCTATACCCTCAATTCAATACCCTAAACCACCAACCCTATACCCTCAATTCTCAACCCTCATATGTCTTTGTCCCTCCCTCCTCTTCTCTCCTCTCTATCTGACTTATTTCTTCATCCCTCCCTCTCTACGCTAATACCTCAACCATATACCCTCAACCCTTAAACCCTTAAACACTCAACCCTAAACCCTAAATTATAAAACCTTAAACCCTAAACCCTTAAACCCTCTACCCTCTACCCTCAACCCTAATCCCTCAATCCTTAAACCCTTAAACCCACTTATTAAACTCTATATCCTAATCCCTCAACACTCTTGACCCTTAATCCCTCAACCCTCAACCCTTAAACCCTAATCCCTCAACCCCTATACCCTCTACCCTATACATTTGACCCTCACTCCTAGTCCCCCAACCCTATAACCTCAATCCACTACCCTCAACCTTAAACCCTCAACCCTCAAACCTTAAACCCTAAACCCTTAAACCCTCTACCCTATACATTAAACCCTCAACCGTCAATATTCAAACTTAAACCTTAAACCCTAAACCCTCAACCCTGATAACCTCAACCCTAATCCTTCAACCATATGTACCTGCATCAACCCTAATTCATAAAATCTATACCCTCAACTCAATACCCTAAATCATCAACCCTATAGGTCCTCAATCCTATACCCTCAATTCTTAACCCTCTACCCTATACATTGTATCCTCAAACCTCATATATCTTTATCCCTCCCTCATTTTCTCTCCTTCTCTCTATATCACTTATCCATCCATCTCTCCCTCCATCCCTCCCTCCCTCTTTACCCTAATACCTCAACCCTTAAACCCTCTACCCTCTACCCTCTACCCTCTACCCTCAACCCTCTACCCTCAACCCTAAACCCTAATCCCTCAACACTTAAACCCAAGTAAACTCTCTACCCTAATCCCTCAACCCTCTTGACCCTTAATCCCTCAACCCTTAAACTCTAATCCCTCAGCCCTTATATCCTCTACCTTATAAATTGGAACCTCAATCCTAATCCACCAACCCTATACCCTCAATCCTCTATCCTCAACCTTAAACCCACAACCCTCAACTCTTAAACCCTAAACCCTTAAACCGTCTACACTCTACCCTCAACCCTCAATTCTCAACCCTCAACCCTCAACCCTTAATCCCTCAATCCACAACCCTCAAACCCTAAACCCTCAACCCTAATCCTTCAACCATATGTACCATCAACCCTAATCCCTCAAACCTATACCCTCAACCCAATAGCCTAAACCATAAACCCTATAGGTCCTCAACCATATACCCTCAATTCCAAACCCTCTACCCTATACATTGGATCCTCAACCATCATATATCTTTGTCCCTCCATCCTCTTCTCTTCTTATATCTATCTCATTTATTCCTACATTGATCCCTCCATCGATCTATCCCTCTCTATACTAATCCATCAAACGTATACCCTCAACCATTAAACCCTTAAATAATCAACCCTAAACCCTAAACCCTTAAACCCTTTATCCTCTACCCTCAACGCAATACCCTCTACCCTCAACCCTAATCCCTCAACCCTTAAACCCTTAAACCCACTTAATAAACTCTCTACCCTAATCCCTCAACCCCTATACCCTCTACCCTATACATTGGACCCTCAGCCATAATCCCCCAACCCTATACCCTTAATCCTCTACCCTACACCCTATACCTTAAACACTCAACCCTCAACCCTTAAACCCTAAATCCTTAAACCCTCTACCCTCTACCCTCTACCCTATACATTAAACCCTCAACCCTCAAACCCTATACATTGGACCCTCAACCCAGATCCTTCAACCATATGTACCCTCAACTCTAATCCCTCAAACCTATACTCTCAACCCAATACCCTAAGACATCAAACCTATAGGTCCTCAACCCTATACGCTATACGTTGGATCCTAAAACCTCATATATCTTTGTCCCTCCCTCCTCGTCTCCCCTTCTCTCTATCTCACTCATCCCTCCATATCTCCCCCCATCCATCCCTCTATCTCTACCTTAATCCCCCAACCATATACCCTTGACCATTAAACCTTTAAACACTCAACTCTAAACCCTAAACCCTTAAACCCTCTACCCTCTACCCTAAACCCAATACCCTCTACCCTGAACCCTTAAACCCAAGTAAACTCTCTACCCTAATCCCTCAACCCTCAACTCTCAACCCTCAACCCTCAACCCTTAAACCCTAATCCATCAACCCCTATAACCTCTACCCTATACATTGTACCCTCAACCCTAATCCCCCACCCCTATACCCTCAATCCTCTACCCTCAACCTTAAACCCTCAACCCTCAACCCTTAAACCCTAAACCCTTAAACTCTCTACCCTCTAACCTTTACCCTATACATTAAACCCTCAACCCTCAATTCTCAACTCTCAACCCTTAATCCCTGAATTCCTCAACCCTCAAACCCTAAACCCTCAACCCTGATACCCTCTACCCTATACATTGGATCCTCAAACCTAATCCTTTAACCATATGTTCCCTCAACACAATACCCTAAACCATAAACCCTATAGTTCTTCAACCCTATACCCTCAATTCTCAACCCTCATCTTTCAGCCATATGTACCCTACACCTTAATCCCTCAAACCTATACCCTCAACCCAATACCATAAACCATCAACCCTATACCCTTAATTCTCAACCCTCAACCCTTAAACCCTTAAACACTCAACACTAAACCCTAAACCCTAAACCCTCTACCCTCTACCCTAAACCCAATACCCTCTACTCTCAACCCTAATCCCTCAGCTATTAAACCCTTAAACCCACTTAGTAAACTCTCTACCCTAATCCCTCAACCCTTAAACCCTAATCCCTCAACCCCTATACCCTCTACCCTATACATTGGACCCTCAACCCTAATCCCCCAACCATATACCCTCAATCCTCTACCCTCAACCTTAAACCCTCAACCATCAATCCTTAACCCCTCTAACCTCTACCCTCTAGCCTATACATTAAACCATCATCCCTAAATTCTGAACCCTGAACCCTTAATCCCTCAATCCTCAACCCTCAACCTCGATACACTCTACCCTATACATTGGACCCTCAACCCTAATACTTAAACCATATGTACCCTCAACCCTAATCCATCAAACCTATACCCTCAAACCAATCCCCTAAACCATCAACCCTATAGGTCCTCAACCCTATACCCTCAATTCTCAACCCTCTACCCTATACATTGGATCATCAACCCTCATATATATTTGTCCCCCCTCCTCTTCTCCTCCTCTCTATCTCACTTATCCCTCCATCTCTCCCTCCCTCCCTCCCTCCCTCTCTACCCTAATCCCTCAACCATATACCATAAACCCTTAAACCCTTAAACACTCAACCCTAAACCCTGAACCCTAAACCCTAAACCCTTAAACCCTAAACCCTTAAACCCTCTAACATTTACCCTCAAACCAACACCCTCTACCCTAAACCCTAATCCCTCAATCCTTAAACCCTTAAACCAATGTAAACTTTGTATTTTAATCCCTCAACCTTCTTGACCCTTAATCCATCAACCCTAAACCCTCAACCCTTAAACCCTAATCCCTCAACCCCTATACCCTCTACCGTATACATTGGACCCTCAACCCTAATCCCCCAACCCTATACCCTCAATCCTCTGACCTCAACCTTAAACCCTCAATCCTCAACCCTTAAACCCTAAACCCTTAAACCCTCTACCCTCTACCCTATACATTAAACCTTCAACCCTCAATTCTCAACCCTCAACCCTTAATCCCTCAATCGTCAACCCTCAAACCCTAAACACTAAACCCCGATACCCCCTACCCTATACATTGGAACCTCAATTCTAATCCTTCAACCATATGAACCTTCAACCCTAATCCCTCAAACCTATACCCTCAACCAAATACCCTAAACCATCAACCCTATAGGTCCTCAACCCTATATCCTTAATTCTCAACCCTCTACCCTGTATGTTGGATCCTCAATTGTCATATATCTGTGTCCCTCCCTCCTCTTATCTCCTTATCTCTATCTCATTTATCCCTCCATCTCTCCCTCTATCCATCCCTCCCTCTTTAACCTAATCACTCAAACATATACCCTCAACCCTTAAACACTCAACCCTAAACCCTCTACCCTCTACCCTCAACCCAATACCCTCTACCCTCTACCCTAATCCCTCAACCCTTAAACCCTAATACCTCAACCCTCAACCCTCTTTACCCTTAATCCTTCAACCGTCATCCCTCAACCCTTAAACTCTAATCCCTCAACCCCTATACCCTCTACCCTATACATTGGACCCTCAACCCTAATCCCCCAGCCCTATACCATCAAGCCTCTACTGTCAACCGTCAACCTTAAACCCTCAACCCATAAAACCTAAACCCTTGAACCCTCTACCCTCTATCCTCTACCCTATACATTAAACCCTTAACCCTCAATTCTCGACCCTCAATCCTCAATCTTCAAACCCTAAACCCTCAACGCTGATACCCTCTACCTTATACATTAGACCCTCAACCCTAATCCTTCAACCATATGTACCCTCAAATATAATCCCTCAAACCTATAACCTCAATCTGTTACCCTAAACCATCAACCCTGTAGGTCCTCAACCCTATACCCTCAATTCTCAACCCTCCACCCTATACATTGGATCCTCAACCCTCATATATATTTATCTCTCCCTCCTCTTCTCTCCTTTTCTCTATCTCACTCATCCCTCCATCTCTCCCTCCCTCCATCCATCCCTCTCTAACATAATACATCAACCATGTAACCTCAACACTTAAACCCTTAAACACTCAACCATAAACCCTAAACCCTCAATCCTTAAACCCTAAACCCTTAAATCCTCTACCCTCTACCCTCTACAATCTACCCTCAACCCTTAAACCCTCAAACACACTTAGTAAACTCTCTACCCTAATCCCTCAACCCTCAACCCTCAAACCTTAAACCCTAATCTCTCAACCCATATACCCTCAACCCTAATACGCCAACCCTATACCTTCAATCCTCTACCCTAAAATTTAAACCCTCAACCCTCAACCCTTAAATCCTAAACCCTTAAACCCTCTACCCTCTAAGATATACATTAAACCTTCATCCCTCAATTCTCAACCCTCAACCAATAATCCCTCAATCCTCAACCCTCAAACCCTAAACCCTCAACCCTGATACGCTTTATCCTATACATTGGACCCTCAACCCTAATCATTCAACCATATGTAACTTCAACCCAAATCCATCAAACCTGTACCCTCAACCCAGTACCTTAAACCATCATTCCTAAAGGTCCTCAATGCTATATCCTCAATTCTCAACCCTCCACCCTATACATTTGATCCTCAACCATCATATATATTTGTCCCTCCCTCCTCTTCTCTCCTTATATCTATCTCACTTATCCCTCCATCTCTCCCTCCATCCATCCCTATCTCTTCACTATAATCCCTCAACCATATACCCTCAACCCTTAAACCTTTAAACACTCAACAATAAACCCTAAACCCTCAACCCTTAAACCCTAAACCCTTAAAACTTCTACCCTCTACCCTCAGCTCTAATCCCTCAACCCTTAAACCCTTAAACCCACTTAGTAAAATATCTACCCTAATACCTCAACCCCTATACCCTCTACCCTATACATTGGACCCTCAACCCTAATCACCCAACCCTATACCCTCAATCCTCTACCCTTAATCTTAAAACCTCAACCCTTAAACCCTCTACCCTATACATTAAACCCTCAACCCTCAATTCCCAACCCTCAACCCTTAATCCCTCAATCCTCAACCCTCAAACCCTAAATCCTCAACCTTGATACCCTCTACCCTATACACTGGACCCTCAACCCTAATCCTTCAACCATATGTACCTTCAATCCTAATCCCTTAACCCTATACCCTCAACGCAATACCCTAATTCCTCAACCGTATACCCTCAATTCTCAACCCTCATATATCTTTGTCCCTCCCTCCTCTTCTCTCCTCCTTTCTATCTCACTTCTCCCTCCATTCCTCTCTCTCTACCCTAATCCCTCAACTCTCAACCCTTAAACCCTTAAAAACTCAAACCTAAACCCTCAACCCTCAACCCTCAACCCTTAAACCCTCAACCCTTAAACTCTCTACCCTCTATCCTCAACCCAATACCCTCTACCCTCAACCCTTAAACCCTTAAACCCAAGAAAAATATCTACCCTAATCCTTAAACCCTCAACCCTTAATCCCTAAACCCTTAAAACCTCTAACCTCTACCCTCAACTCTCAACCCTATACCCTCGATCTTCTACCCTCGACCTTAAACACTCAACCCTCAACCCTTAAACCATCAACCCTCTACTCTCTACCCTATAAATTAAACCCTCAACCCTCAATTCTCAACCCTTAATCCCTCAACCCCTATACCCTCTACCCTTTACATTGGAACCTCAACCTAATCCTTCAACCATATACCCTCAAAACTATACCCTAAACCCTCTACCATACACCCTAAACCCTAAACCCTTTAACCCTAAAACCTTAAACCTTATACCCTCTACCCTCAACCCAATTCCCTCTACCCTCAACCCTAATCCCTCAATCCTCAACCCTTAAACCACAATACCATAAACCATCAACCTTATAGGTCCTCCACCCTAATCCCTCAACCCTATACCCTCAACCCCTATCCATTTCTCTCTATCGATACATCTCACCTCTCTCTCCCTCCCTCTCTCCTACCCTCTCTAATTGTCTCTATCTACCCTTTCCCTCTTTCTACATACCTCTCACTCAATCAATCCCTACCACCCTCTCTTGCTCCCTCTATCTATCTCTCTATATCTCCCTCCCACTACCTCTCCATCACTCCCTCTCTCTCCAACTCCCTCTCTCTCCCTCTCTCTCAGGTCTCTCCCTCCCACCCCCTCTCTATCTCAGGTCTATCCCTCTCACACCCTACCTAGGTAACTCTCTCTCTCCTCTCTCTATCTATCCCTCCCACCCTACTTAGATAAGTCCCTCTCACTCCACCCCCTCTATTTCTCCCTCTCTCAGGTCACTCCCTACCACACCCTCTCCATATCTCAGGTTGTCACTCACACTCCCTCTCTCCCACTCCCTCTTCCTCACACTCCCTCTCACTACCTATCTCTCAAGTCCCTCCCTCTCACTCCCCTCACACTCTCAAGTCTCTTTGTTTGGCATCCTACCTACATAACTCTCTCTTTCTTTCCCTCTCTATCTCTCTCCCCCCTCTCTCTCTCCCTCTCCCTCTCTCTCAATCCTCTCTCTCCCACCCCCTATCCCTCTCTCTCTCTCTCCCTCTATACCTCCCACTCTACATAGCTACATCCCTCTCACTCCAACCCCTTCTCTCCCACTCCCTCTCTCTTAGACTCTCCCTTCCAACCCCTCTCCATCTCTCAAGACTCTATCTCACTACCTCTCTACCTTTCTCTCTCTCTTCTCTCCCTCCCTCTCTCCTTCCCACCCTACCTAGACAACTCTTTCTCTCTCTTAAAATTATCCTTCCCTCTAAATATGTACATAAATACATACATACTTACATACATAAAATGATAATACATATGTATATAAAATCCTACATACATACAAGCATACATGTATATATTTAGATACAATCTTACATACATACATACATGACATACAAGCATACATGCACATACAAATATATAAACATAAATTCAATAGAGTAGTATTTAAGATAAAGCAAGATAAGTCTCACACAAACACAAAAAACCATGTCAAAACTAAGATATAACACGAGCGTGTTACAATGCGTGCACATTATATATTGCTTTGGGGATCCCCAAGCCTTAGGCTTGGTATTTTCCTTGGAATACCAACCAAAAGTATTGGAGGGCCTTCCCAATGACTAGACACATGTTTTTGCAAATTCTACAATATTTCACATAATCGAGTCCATGCTCACCGTCAGGATTGTGCAAGTTTCAATGTCGAACGAATCAAGCACCTAGGTAATGCTAAGTTCTCTCTTAGCTATCCAACGATGTAATTTTTTTCACTTTTTAGCAATTTTAAGCCTTTCATCTATAATTTATTTTGTTTGTGTGTCTCTTTTTTGAAAAAAATAGTGTTTGGTGTTTTTTTCATTATAAATTAATCGTTCATCAAAATTTCAAATAAATCACATTTTTAGAAACTAGAATCCATTCTACAAATATAAAAAATAAAATAAATAAAATTTCAATTAGTTTCCAAAATTTGTAGGGGTAGCACGACTACAATTCTATTTTTCAGGAAGTGTCCACTTAGAAAATTAGTAAAAATCAAATATTCATTAAAAAATTATCAGAAAAATTGTGCATCAACTACATATTGTTAGCTAATTTCTCACTGGACCGATTTTAAAAATACAAAAAAAAAGTTCATCGTGCTTGGGATGTACAAAAGTTGCTATGTAATGTTTTTTTGACAAAAATAACACCTATTTATGTACGTCTCTCTTTCAAACCCCTTAATCTCAACCACTTTCAAAATAAATTAGTAGTTTATAAAGTAGACTTGGAGCACTTCGATCCTTGTTTTTGTTGCATCTCAAAATTTTGAGTGTCCTCAGTCCAAGGTCAGTATTTCCTAATTTCAGAAAAAAAAAGTGGCCACTCAAGCCCCCTTTTTGGCTCCCCATCTTTTTTCACTTACCCGTAGATCCTATGAAAGTGAAGGTTGTACTAGAAATTCCTCCATTGAAGACATTAAAACAACTAAAAATTCTCCAAGGGAAGTTACAATCTATTAGGCGATTCATCACACAATTGGCAGACAAATGTCACCCTTTTACCCATCTCCTACACAAAGAAATCACATTCAAATGGGATGGGAGATGTGACCAAACATTCCAACAAGTCAAAGAATACCTACTTACTCCTCTATTCTTGATGCCACCTATTCTAGACAAAGAAATGATACTCTATGTGTACAACACAAGCAATATTGGGAGCTCTTCTAGCATTGTCATATAATAATAAAAAAGAACGAGTGGTCTACTACATCAGCTAAACACTAATGGGTTATGAGTTGAACTAATCACCCATAGAATGATCGTCTCTCTCTATCGTATTTGGAACATAGAAGTTGAGGAACAATATCTTAAACAAAAAAATAAAGTTAATTTCAAAGGTAGACCCGCTAAAATACCTATTAGCAAAAGCATCTCTAACAAACATAATTACTACATGGGTAATGATTCTGAGTGAGTTCAAGATAGAGTATATAGACAAGAGAACCATTAAGGGATAAATCATAGCAGACCAGTTAGACGATGCACCGATGGAGGATCATAAGCCTCTCACAATATACTTCCCAGATGAGATTATATTACTGATAGAACAAACATGCCATTGGATCCTATACTACTTTGATGGGGCCCATACTACACATGGCTCTAGAGAAGGTATCATATTCCTCACACCACAGGGAGATAGTATACCCAAGACATACAAAATAACTTTCCCTGATACAAACAATATCTTAGAGTATGAAGCCCTCATCATGGGACTTAGGATGGCTATTGAATGGAGGATAAAATAACTATAGGTCTTTAGAGACTCACAACTAGTGATCAGACAAGTGAACGATGAGTACCAAATGAAATACGACAAGC
Organism: Sequoiadendron giganteum; assembly: GCA_007115665.2. Taxonomy (NCBI): domain Eukaryota; kingdom Viridiplantae; phylum Streptophyta; class Pinopsida; order Cupressales; family Cupressaceae; genus Sequoiadendron; species Sequoiadendron giganteum. The sequence goes on from CM021101.1 coordinate 270,412,973, forward strand.
TGATGTTATATAGGATAGTTTCAAGGAATATTTTGTCACAATAACCTTTGAACAAATCCTTCAGATCAACAACAAAGCACTCAATGCCATGGAAATAATAGGTTCACTTCTTGATATTCCATAAAATATTCCTAAATATGAGTTCCTTGTAGAACAACTACTCGTACCAGCATTCGACATCCTAGAATTAGAACTAGTGTGTGTTGTCGTTGGCCTTAATCCCCCATGGTACCAAGACACATTTGATTGCATCCAACATGGTATCATTCCACTTGACTTAACACCTACCCAAAAGAAGACCTTTACTCGTAGGACTTCCCGATTTATGATCCCAAGAGATACTCTATATCATCTTAGTCTAGATGGTATGTTACTCTGATGTATTAGCATAAAAGAAGTGCAAAATGCCTTACAAAAGGTACATGACAGTGTTTGTGGGTCCCACTCTAGTGGATCTAACCTAATCCAATTTTTTTTGAGAAATTGACCTATTATTGGCCCTCAGTGGAACAAGATTGTATTCAGTATACCCATGAATGTCATAAATGCCAGTAGCACAGTGACCTTGTTCATGCACCAACACATGAGTTGAGACCTATCACCACACCATGGCCTTTTTCACAATGGGGATTAGACTTGGTAGGTAATATTTCTCCTGCTTCCTCCAACAAGCATAAGTTTATTATTACTACAACTGAATACTTCACTAAATGGATCTAGAACTAATTCCATTGACCTACATCATCAAAAAACAAATGTTGAAGTTCATTATGAATTATATGATTTGTAGGTATGAAATTACTCAAACAATCATAATAGACAATGGAGCCCCATTTAAGAATCAAGATGTTCAAGAACTTTGTTCCAAAGTATCTATCCAACATAGGTTCTTCACACCCTACTACCCCCAAGGAAACGATCAAGCTTAAGAATCTAACAAAAATATTTTGAAGATACTCAAGAAGATTGTTAATGAAGTCGACCATGATTGGTATTTTGCAACCGAAACCATCCTTATGGGCTTATTGAATCAATATTCAAATACCTAAAAGTGCTAAACCTTTCTCCTTGGTCTATGGATTGGAATTTGTTTTACCTATTGAAGTCACAATCCCCTCATTATGAATCACTAAAATGCATGGTCAATAACGAAGAGTATCAGGTATCTAGATTGAATAAATTGGAGTTCCTAGATGAAAGGCGTTTGAATGCGTTAAACCATCTTCAGGTGTATTAGAATTGACTCACACAAGGCCTTAGTTGGGCCGATGAATATATATACGAGGCCTCAGTTGGGCTGATGAATATATATACGAGGCCTTAGTTGGGCCGATGAATATATATACAACATCATGTCTATAATATAAGTCTCTAAATAGTAAACCATCATAAAGATCAAGTACAAATATACTACTGCTCAACTAGAGGAGGACTCTAAGGATCAAGTTGCACATCTGGATTAGACTATTGAACAAAATATCCATTGGATGCAACCTCTATAACAACACTGGGCTCTCCAAACTATGGCCATCATTGAGCTCTAGGAACAGAGGCATCGTAAAGGGTCTGATATATGTAGCCCTTTGTAGTAACTGATATCAGTCAGCATGTACACTGTCACACTCTATCCTAAGAATTTCCCTCTCACTGATAACAGCTTGAAACTATGTCTCAACATCTAGATGACACCAAATCTCAGTGTCTCTCTTTGCCTTGAAGCCATCTCTCTCCTGATGAGCTATGTCTCACTTTGCAGTGAGTGTAACAATATTTTCCTTCGTAGCATCTCACCACAATATCTCAACATCCCTCATAGTAGTCATTTGTGCTAACTACACCACTCCATCTCCAGGTGGTGGAGGAGGAGCTGGTACCTATCCATGATCCTATTGCATCAGATCATCCTATGAACCATCCTTCTTAGCCCTATCTAGCTACTCCACGATGACCTATGATCCTGATCTACCCACTATGGGAACACAAGCATGATCTGTGAATCTGAAAGGAATACGTCATTCCCACCACTAATCATAATTGGTAGTAGTCCTCAAATTAGCTAAATCCATTGGACAACCCCATCTAAATGGGGAAAGAGCTTTGAAATCAGTGCCTATAGCATCACAATCAACAAATGTAGACCCTAGATGCATACCTCTCTAGTGGTCTGACCAAACTGAGCCTCATAGATATCTAGAAATCAACCTTGTCTCTCTCCAAACTACCTACACACCTTTTTGGGAAGATATCTCTCTAGTAGAGAGTGCACATGACCATTTGGCCATCTAGTCTATTAGCAATATACCAAATTCTCTTGATCATCAAGCCATGCCTCACAATCCATATATGGTCTCCATATAAAACATGGCATCTCATCGAAAATGCAACGCTAATAGGGAAGTTGTCTAGGTAAAGTATAATAAAGGAAATATCCATAATGATAAGAATATGGATCCCTTGTTATACGATCTAGTATACCATTAGGTTAGGTAACTGATATGTGCTCCAATGCCCATACATGCAAAAGAGAAACACCAACAGAAATAGACCTCCCTCCACGATACACAACCCTGTACATATATGTGTACATGTGGGTGAGAAGACATGGACCCCTTGCATATCTAGTCTCATGCTCAAACATATTCTCTATACACACACTCTAACCAATGAGAAATTGTCAGCCTCTCCTATTAGGAACAATGAGCCCCGAAACCAAACCATAGAGAATAAGTGGAATAGGATCAACACTGCCAAAAAAATATGATAAGTCTATCTTTGACTAAGGAACCTCAAGACATAACACCAAGAACATGACACAACGCAGTTACCCCATCGAACAAAATATGTAACGATCTCTCAATGAATGGGTATACGGAGGATCCTCCACACATCCTGAAGAGTGACAGTGGCCTCCCCTATAGGTAAATGAAAGGACAAGGTCTCTGAGTGCCACCTTTCTGAAAGTGCAGTAATCATTTCTCTATGACCTCTGATGGTAGGAATGTAGCAAATGTGCTGCAATCCAATAGCATCTAAAATATCTCACTCTAGCTCATGAAACCCGACGATCAAATCAAAAAAATCACATGGTTGTTGCTCCCTCAATTGGATTATATTAAGGACCACCTACAACCGTTCAGCCCATGATGTTAAAGATTCTCTATGAAAATGCAAAATTAGCTTAAAATGATGAACAAAAGGCTTTAAGATTCCAAAAAATGTCAAAAGAAAAACATTTTTGTCAAAAGCGATAATTTTTTTTGCAAAAGTGATAAAAACAGGCAAAAGCAAGAAGCTAAGGGCCAAAAGTGATAGAAAATGGAAACTGCAAAAAATTGAAAAGAAAAAAAGTTTTCCAAAAGTGCATTTTGATCACAAGTGTGCACAAAATGAAGGAAAAAAGACAAGCAAAAAAATAAGGTGAAGGTGAAAATAGAAGTGCAAGTTTAGGTCAATAGTGAAATTTTATAGCAAGTGCAAGAGAAAATATCAAAAGCGAGTTGTTTAGAAAGAGAAAAAGTGAGAAAACCAAGGCAAAAGAAAGAAAATCCTAACATTAGCATTATCGACTACTTTGTATTCTTGCATTAATTACACCAACATGAAAAGACAAAAATGAGAAATGAAAGGATGCATACCGAGCCACCGACACTTGTAGGCCATCGAAACTCGCAAACCACATCCACACTATGTGGGGCTTCCTAAATCCCCACCATAGCTCCTTGATAACTGAAAAAACAAGAAAACCAAAGGAAAGAATTATCTATTGGCTTAAAGTACAAATGAGGTAGTTTGAACCTTAATTACCTATTTTAACTCCCCAAAACCCTAATTTTTACTTAGGAAACCTTTTCAGGTTGAAATTAGGACCTCCTAGGAACATTTGAGTGAGAAACAAAAGACCTATGGACTTAATTTTTCGCTCTCTACACATCGAAACTAAAATAGAACAGTATCGTGAGCCTGACCTCAAAATTTGAAATTTTCAGCCAACCTCTTAAGGGGGTAGCATAAAGTCCTACCATCATTCCATTGATTTCCAGGGCACAATGGGGTATATATATTTTTTCAAATCTTGATCTTAACATCAAAATATTTGAAACAAAGCAACCAGTACTTTGTCTCAAAGAGGGGAAAAATGTAGAGATGTAAAAATGACTTAACACTTATCACACACCCTAAATGACATTCTATCATCATTGACATCATTATCACTAAATATCATTGCATTTCACATCAATTGCATTTAAAACCCTAATTTCCTCTATTAATTGAATAATATGACATTATTTAATTAATTCACTTTTTCACCTTTTTGGACAAATAAAATAAATTTCATTTTAAAAAAAAGTCCTAATCTAACTTTATTCATCTTGATTAATTAAATAACATCAATTATTTAATTATGTCTCTCATTTACTTTATTCCCCTAAGTCAATTAAATTAATAATTTAACTATGTCACTTTCCTCCAAATTTGATGGTAGAGGAGAATGAGCAGGGGATGGTGAATAATTGGCCAAGATTCCAATGGTTATCTCTCACCAGGTGCCATAAGCCTAGTATCACCAAGCACTGTGTTTGGGAGGCTCCAAATCAAGGCTGGGTTAAGTGCAATTTTGACGGTGCTGCCAAGGGGAATCTTGGGTGTGTTGGGGGAGGGGGCATTTTTCATGATGTGCAAGGGAACCTGAAGCTGCTCTTTGCCATTGACTGCGGTGTCAATATGAAAAATTTGGCGAAGCTAGGGCAGCTCTATGGGGGATCATTATAGCAATAGACAAAGTCTGGAAAAAACTTTGGCTGGAAGGGGACTCCAAACTAGTCATCGATGCATTGAGAGGTTATCATCTACACAACTAGAGGTTGGCGGTCATAATGGATGCCACCAAGTTCATCCTAAAAGATTTGGAAGAGGTCAAGGTCTCTCATATTGGTAGAAAGGGCAATAAGGTGGCAGACTAGGCAACGAACAAGGGTGTCTGCCTATTCAACAATACTGGAAAGTCATCTAAAACTTGGAAAGAAAGTCTCCCATTGGTGGTTAGTAACCTCATAAATGAAGACAGGTCGACTTAGTTGTTGGTGGTGCTCTTGCATTTCTAGGTGCTGCCTTTGGCTCTTTGGCTATATTCCAATTATGTTTTTGGGAATCACCATCTGTTGTGATTCTTTTTCTTTTTTTCTTTTTTTTTGGTTCCTGGACCATTTAAAACTATGTTTTCTTTATCAAAAAAAAAACTTTCCTCCAAATTTGAATAACTAAATAAAATATTCAAAACATCATCGAAAAGGTCAAATCAAATAAATACAAATTTTTTTACAAAAGTCAAAAATTGATTTGTACGTTCAACTCAAAAAAATAATAATTAATTAAATCGATTAATTAAATATCCTCACCCACTTTCATGATTGAGAAAATTATGAACCACCGATTGCTCAATCTATTTCTTAATAGATCAATCTATTCTTCAATCCCACCAAAGGCTCAAATTGATTTCATCAATTTCTCAGATTGCTCCACATGATTTCTTCAATTCCACAGATTATTCAATCTATTCCCTCAATCCCACTAAACACTAAACATGATTTTTTCAATGACACTAATTACGTAATCAATTTGCACTGATTATTCATGTCTATTTCCTCTCAACATATTTCGACTGATGATCTAGATATTCTACTACGCGATTCAAAGCGTTCATTTCAAATCACAAATTCTATATAATAAACCTCTTTCCTCTCAAAAAGGATTAGAGAATCAACCTATTTTATACAACGAAGTAATGCTAAGATCTTAATCGACATTGGGCAAAGCAACAACACACATTCATCAAACCTTTTTTGCATGTACAATGGAGGATTCACATTGATACGAACAACCCAATATATTCATGAACAAACTCCAACACAAGATGGGTAACAATTTAGTTTAGTGAATTCATTTGTTCTCGTTTCAAGTTTTATTTACTTTTATTGAATTCATTGTTCTAATATTGTTCATTTCGTGAGTAATGGGCATAAATCTAGATTCTTGTTTTGACTTAGATTAGCTTCAATTCATTTCAATTATCTTGCTTGAGTCCATTTATTTCCCCATTACACAAGCACAAGTGAAGCCAATTAAATGTCTCAAGTGTCGTTTATGAAGTAGCGACAATTGCTAAGAGGAAGTATGTAGACACAAACTCCTCTCGTAGATGTGGTTGACAATTTTGTGTGGAATGGTTGTGAAATGTGTGTTGGCCTTCCATAATTAATTTTTCATTGCTAATTTGGATTGAAGAGATATGAGGAGCAACAATGAGAATTTGAGAGAAAACAAATCCTTAAGATTTGTGAGAACAAATTAAAAGTAAAGATAAAATTGGAAAGAGAATGAGACACCATCTAGGAGACATATATTATAAGTTTTGTGCTTGCAAAATATCAAGTATAAAATAATTTTGAAGTGGAATCGTAGATAATGAACACTCAAGAGATCTAGGGTAAGTGCATGGATCTGTGACACAATTTTGGCTCTTAAGATGGCACTTTTTTTTTTTTTTTTAAAATTTTGAAATCAGCAAATTCTGATTTGCATGAGAAAATAAAGATAGTTATGCTCAAAATTTCAAGATGCAGCAAGAAAAAAAGTTAAAGTGCTCCATTTCTAGTTTCTAAGCTACTATTTTTTTAAAAATAAATGTAGATTAAGGGTCTCAAAGGGGGGGCCCAAAATAGCTCCTGTTTTTATAAAAAAAAAACAACATAGCGTCTGAGGGCTCCCCCCTTTTTGATTAACTTTTTCTTAGAATTTCAAAAATCCCAAAAGTGAGAAATTAGCTAACAACAATAGTTTATCCTCATTCTTTCGGATATTTTTTTTAATTAATATATAATATTTTATTAATTTTCAAAGTGGACACATCCTAAAAAGCTGAAATTTGAGCGTGCTCCCCCCTAAAGTTTTTGAAAACTAATCAAAAATTGTTTTTTTTTCATCATGTGTAGAATGGAGTCTAGTTTCAAAAAATGTAATTTGTTCACATTTCGATGAACGAGTAAAAATCTATCCTAAAACTAGCACATGTTGGTTTTTGACCAAGAACAAAGACATTTACAACAGAAGCCATGGATCAAAACCTTAACTAAATCAAAATGAAAAGATAATTATATATTTAGATAGCTAAGAGAGAGGTTAATGCTATCATTATTTTTTATACTTGCATTGAAAGACGTGCAAATGAGACGGGTAGCATGGATGAAAATATGAGGAAATTTGGAAAATCCTATCAATTAACATGTCCAAAGCAAGTCATTTGGCAAGTGCCAAACTTGGTGCTCACCAAATGACCTGCTTTGAACAAAACCTGAATTTCCCCTTTCTTTGGTCGACAACTTTGATAATGCTTAGAGTGCACAATTTATGATCGTAGATGGATAGTTGAGGTTTTACCTTTCATACGCTCTCTAACTCGTTACCCTAACTGGATAACTCTTTATCCCCCTAAAGTATTTCTCTCTCTCAGGTCTCACTCCCTCCTGCATGACCTAGACTACTCTTTCTCAGTCCAATCCCCTCTCTCAGGTATCTTCCCCTCCCACCTAGGTAGCTAAATAAATCTATCTCACTTCAACCCCCTTTCTCAATCTCCCTCTCTCCCTCCCCCTTGTTGGTTTTTGACCAAGAACAAAGACATTTACAATAGAAGCCATGGATCAAAACCTTAACTAAATCAAAATGAAAAGATAATTATATATTTAGATATCTAAGAGAGAGGTTAATGCTATCATTATTTTTTATACTTGCATTGAAAGACGTGCAAATGAGACAGGTAGCATGGATGAAAATATGAGGAAATTTGGCAAATCCTATCAATTAACATGTCCAAAGCAAGTCATTTGGCAAGTGCCAAATTTGGTGCTCGCCAAATGACCTGCTTTGAACAAAACCTGAATTTCCCCTCTCTTTGTTCGACAACTTTGATAATGCTTAGAGTGCACAATTTATGATCGTAGATGGATAGTTGAGGTTTTACCTTTCATAGGCTCTCTAACTCGTTACCCTAACTAGATAACTCTTTATCCCCCTAAAGTATTTCTCTCTCTCTCAGGTCTTACTCCCTCCCGCATGACCTAGACTACTCTTTCTCAGTCCAATCCCCTCTCTTAGGTATCTTCCCCTCCCACCTAGGTAGCTAAATAAATCTATCTCACTTCAACCCCCTTTGGAATTTTTGTCTCTCACTCCATCTCCCTCTCTTAGGTCATTATCTTTCTCTCTTTGTCTCTCTCTCTCACAAGTATCTCCCTCTCTTAGGTCTCTCACTCACTCCCTCTATCTCTCTCCCATTCCATCTCTCTCACTCACTCTCTCTCACTCTCTCACTCTCTCACTCTCTCATTCTCTCACTCTCTCTTAGGTATCTCCATGCCCCTTCTCTCTCTCTCTCTCACACACACACACACACACTCCCTCTATCTCTCTCCCACTATCTCTCCTTGTCTTAGGTATCTCCCTCCCACCCCCTTTCCCCCTCTCTCTCTCTCTCAATAATCTCCCTCCTACCCTCTCTCTCTCTCTCAAGTCTATCCCTCCTAGCCCCTCTCCCTCTCTCTCCCACCCTCTCTCTCTCACTCCCTCTATCTCTCTCCCACTCTGTCTCTCTCTCTCCCTTTCTCTCAGGTCTCTCCCTCCCACCCCCTCTCCCTCTCTCTCTCTCAATTATCTCCATCCTACCCCATCTCCCTCTCTCTCTTTGTCAAGTATCCCCCTCCTACCCCCTCTCCCTCTCATAGTAAATCCCTCTATCTCTCTTCCACTCCCTCCATCTCTCACTCCCTCTATCTCTCTCCCTCTACCTCTTCATCTATCTCAATTATCTCCCTCCCACAACCTCTCCCTCTCTCTCAAGTCCCTCTCTCTCACACCCTCTATCTCTCTCCCAATCTCTCTCCCTCTCAGTATATCCTCCCACCTCTCCCTCCCTCTCTCTCTCAAGTCTCTCGCTCCTACCCCCTCTCCCTCTATCAGGTCTCTCTTTGTCTCTCCGACTCACTCCCTCTATCTCTCTCCCATACCCTCTCACTCTCCCACTCCCTCTATCTCTCTCCCCCTCTCTCTCCATCTCTCTTATGTATCTCCCTCCCACCCCCGCACACACTCTCTCCCTCTCTCTCAAGTATCTCCCCCCACCCCCCTCTCTCTCTATCTCTCTCTCACTCCCTCCATCTCTCCCCCATCCCTCTATCCAGAGTACTCCCTCTCCCTCTCTCAAGTCTCTCTCACCTTTTGTATCTCTCCCATCCCTCAATCTCCCACTCCCTCTCTCTCCTACTCTCTTAAGTCTCTCCCTCCCACCCCCTCTCTCCCATTTTGTCTCCCTCTCCTTCTATCTTAGGTATCTCCCTCCCACCCTCTCTCTTAGAGTTCCTCCTCCACCCCTCTCCTCCTCTCGGGTCTCTCCCTCTCTCTCTCTCAAGTATCTTCATCCTACCCCCTCTCCCTCTCTCTCTTTGTCACGTCTCCCCCTCCTACCCCCTCTCCCTCTCACAATCACTCCCTCTATCTCTCTTCGACTCCCTCCATCTCCCACTTCCTTTATGTCTCTCCCTCTCCCTCTCTCTCAAGTTGTGTGAGGGGGAATGAGGATGTTAGATCAATGATACAAGAGGGACATTAGAGCAATCTAATAAAGAAAATTGATCTACAACCAAAAAGCTTAAATATAAAATCTATAATCTCCTACACATACGAAATTGAAACTATACTAATGCAAACATGATAAGAAATCTACTAATTACCAAAATGAGAACAAAATATAGCTTTTACCATCCCTTAGCGGAGTGTATTCACTTGATGTTGGATTGTTCTTATCACAAAAAAGCCTCCAAATTTTGTGTGCAAAGTGTGGATGAATGCTTGTTGTGTTTGGTTGATTGAAGATGATGGATGAAGCTCTCTCTCAAGGATTATCTTGATAGCACTTTGTTGCTCAATGTATATGAATTCTTCGATCCTTATTTGTGAGGAAAAGGGTTTGTTATATAGAAAATGATATTTGAAATGGACGATCAAGATCGTTTTGAAGAATATCCAGATCAACGGTCGGAGTGTGTTGAGAGGATTTAGACATGAGATAATTGTGCAAAGTTGATTGAATAATTTTTGTGATTAGGAAATAGATTGGCTAGTCAAGACTCTGATTGATTAGTTAACTGAATAGATTGATCAATCAACTTTGTGATGGCTTAGTTAGGAATGTGATGTTTCAGTTAACTGACTAGATGGATTGGTTAACAAATAGATTGATTAGCTAACAAATTAGATTGATTAGTCAAAAATCATAATTTGCTCTATCAGAAAGTGGGCGAGAAATATGAATTAATTGATTTAATCAATTAAATCCTTTTTGGGATTTGAATGTACAAATCAAGTTTGACTTTTGCAAACAAAGTTGCATTAGTTTGATTTTATTTTTGATAACTGATTTGAATAGTTTGATTTAATTCAAATTTTCGGAGGGAAAGTGTTGTAATCAAATTATTATTTAATAATTTAATCCACTTCGAGAAATAAGGTGATTTAGCGACATAATTGAATAATTGGAATTATTTAATTAATCAAGACGAAATAAGGTGGGATTAGGACTATTAAATAAATGAGATTTATTTAATTTTTTGAATTGATGAAACATGAATTAATTAAATAATGTTGTATTATTCAATTAACAGAGGAATTAGGGATTCTATGACTTTATTAAATAAATGAAGTTTATTAAATTTGTCTGAAATGATGAAAAAGTGAATTAACTGAATAATGTTGTTTTATTCAATTAATAGAAGAATTAAGGTTTTTGATGTCGTTTTGATGTGATGCGATGTGGTACGATGCAAGAACGTTGTGGTATGATTCTGAGCATTATGGGATGATTCCAAACTATTTTGGGGTGATTCTGAGATAATCTGAGACTTTATGTGATGATTCTGAATTATTATGAAGTGTTACGAGATGATTTCAAGTCATTTTGAAGTGTTAGGAGATGATTATGAGTCATTCTGAAGTGTTACGGGATGATTCTGAGTCATTTTGAAGTGTTATAGGATGATTATGAGTCATTCCAAAGTGTTACAAGATGATTTTGAGTCATTCTGAAGTGTTACGAGATGATTATGAGTCATTTTGGAGTGTTATGGGATGATTTCGAGTCATTCCAAAGTGTTACGGGATGATTCTGAGTCATTTTGAAGTGTTACGGGATGATTTTGAGTCATTCTAAGATCATGTGAGATGATATTCCATATTGTTTGATGTTGCTTGAGGTTGTTTGATGTCGTTCAGTGTTGTTTGATGTTGTTCAATGCTATTTGATGTTGTTTAGTGTTGTGTGATAGGTGTCAAGTCAATTTTACATTTCTACATTTTGCCCCTCTCTGATACAAAGTACTGATTGCTTTGTTTCAAAGATCCTATTTTTTTATGATTATGTTTTTGAAAAAATTTATGCCCCACTATGCACCAATATTTAGTGGAATGATTGCAGGACTCTGTACTTCCCCCTCGAGAGGTTGACTGCAAACTTCAAGTTTTGAGGTTAGGCTCTTAACACTATTGTATTTGTCGTTTCAATGTTTTTGAATGGAATATTCTATATTAATGTGCATCGTTTCTTGTTCAAAACTTCTAATTTGTAAGTAGGAAGATTTCCTAAGTGTAATTAGGGTTTCCTAGATGAAATTAGGGTTTCCTTGAGGTGTTATATAGTAAATTTTCTTCAAATTGGATCATTTGTGCTTGGTACCATTTGCTAATTCTTGTCTCTAAATTCCACATTATGTCAGTTGTTGAGGGAGAATGCCAAGATTCAAGGTTTCTCTACATCATTCTGAGCTCATTCAAGAGTATAGATGGCCTTCAAACATTGATGCCCCAGTATGTACATTTTCACCCTTCGCTTTCATCTTGTTTTCATTCTCGTTTTGCATGTGCGATGTCTTGTCAGACAAATGCATTATTTTTGAGGTTTTAGCACATTTGTCTCAGTTTTGGCACCTTTGTCAGGTGATTTTAGTGTTTATGTCCAGAATTGGTGCATTTTTCCAAGCTTGGCACTTTTGTTTTGAGCATTTGTTGAAGAACTGTGCACTTGTCCTTAAACTGTGCAGTTGTTCTAAAACTGCGTACTTGTCCTAAAACTGTGCATTTGTCTAAAAATTGCACCCAAAATCTTGTCCATTCATCCTAAACTGGTGCATTTTTCTATCTCATGTTGAGCATTTGTCCCAAAATTTGATAATTGAGTCTCTGTCTGTCGTTTTTCTCTCAGCTTTTGTCCAAACCCTAGTATGTGTGCGTTTTTCATCCTGAATGTCGTTCTTCATCATGTTTGCATTATAGAACCTTATCCTATGTGTGTTTACCATCCAAACTGTCATTTGTTACCTAACAAGTGTCATTTTATGTTGCTTTGCTTATTTTAGAGTGAAACCCTAACTTGCATTCATTTTCAGTTTAAGCATAATTTTGTCATCCTTCTTGCATTCAAAAACCTAGCTTGTGCCCGTTTTAATGTCATACATGTCATTTTTCATCTAGCATGTGTCATTTTATGTTTCTTTGCTTATTTTAGAGTGAAACCCTAACTTGTGTTCATTTTCTATTTAAGCATCGTTTTGTCATCCTACTTGCATTGAAAACCCTAGCTTGTGTTCGTTTAGCATCATACATGTCATTTGTCATCTAGAAAGTGTCGTTTTATGTTCCTTCACTATTTTTAGAGTGAAATCCTAAGTTGTGTTTGTTTTTCATTTAAGCATCATTTTTTCATCCTTCTTGCATTCAAAACCCTAGCTTGTGTTCATTTAGCATCATACATGTCATTTGTCATCTAGCAAGTGTTTTTTTATGTTCTTTCACTATTTTTAGAGTGAAATCCTAACGTCTTGGTTTATGTCACTTGCAAGAAAATATCCATCCGCTCATGATGAGAGAGAGACATCCTTGTCACCTATTTGATCCTATTGCCCAGTTCGGTGTATTGGAGTGAGACTTTCTTGAGGTAGTAGATTTGTATCATATTTGTTACATGCCTCCTATCAGGATCCATACTGTAATGTTGACCACTCTTGTTGAGAGGTGGCTCTTTGGGACATCACATTTTCATTTTCCTATAAGGGAGGTGACCATTAATTTAGAGGATGTGTGGAGGATTCTTTGCCTTCCTATTCATGGCGAGCTGATTACGTACCATATTCGTCGAGGTTCCTGTGCTATGAAACGATTGTTAGGTGTGGATTTTTGAAATGTGGAGATTGATTTATTTGAATTTGTAGATAGCATGAACCCTATCATTCTTGTCCTTTATGGCTTGGTATCAAGATTAGTTGTTCTCGATAGATGAGGTCGATAGTTTGTAGTTGGCTGGGGTGTATGTATTGATAGTATTCTCAAGCATGGTATGAGATATTGTTAGGTGTGGATGTTCAAAATGTGGAGATTGATTTATCTAACTTTGCACATAGCGTGAACCCTATCATTCTTGTCCTTTGTGGCTTGGTATCAGGATTAGTTTTTCTCGATAGACTAGGTCGATAGTTTGCAATTGACTGGGGGGTATGTATTGATAGTATGCTCAAGCATGGTATGAGATATGCTTGGGGTGCCTATTTTCTTGCCCATCTTTACCGAGATATGCATGAGGTAGTGTATCAGGGTGGGAGGTCATTATTTGCAGGTGTATCCCTTTTTCATGTTTGGCCGTGGGATCATATTACAGTTACTCATCCAGATGGAATTCAGGATCGTTCTCTAGATGATCCATACTGTTATCATTATGGGGATTTTATTCACTACACTTTGCCTAGAGATCTGCCTTATTGGCACCGTGTGTTCAATGAGATGCCTAGTTTTGTATGAAGAACTTACATGAGCTGTGAGGTTTGGCCAGAGGATGCAGATCAACTTGTGTACTGCCGACAGACCCATTGGTTGCTTGGTAATTCATCATTCATGATAGAGCGTTATCTACCCGATCGAGTTTTTCGTCATTTTGGTGAGAGGCAAGGGTTGATTCCTGATTCCTATGAGGCTCGATTTGGTTGGAATTGTTAGGAGGTTCACATATGGGGTATCCAAGTTGATGCAAATACTGTTACTGTCAAGTTTGCAACACTTGCTCCAGTTGGTTGGGGTTGGTTCATTGGAGTGGCAGATCTAGGTACCACTCACGATTATGAGGAGTGATGGTCATGAAATAGGCCTATGAGGTTTATTGATCCTAGAGGTGGTTTGATTGTGGGTAGAGATGGTATCATAGGTCATCATGGTGAGTGATAAGGTGCTGAGGTTCTTGAAGAGTAGTTGGATCAAGTTTGTCGTGATGAGGCAGTGGATATTAAGGATGAGTGGGTGCCTCACGCATAGGGTCAGAGACAGGTTTCGGATCCTCCTCCACCAGCTAGGGATGTTGAGTGGTTGCTAGCTCAGATGACTTTGGATAGAGATGCAGAGGCTGCACAGTGACAGGCTACAAAGGATTTGGTAGATACTTTGAGGGTTGAATGAGATACTATGAGGGTTGAGTGAGATAGTGTATTTGGTAAACTACATGTGGTAGAGGCTTAGGTAGCATTACTTCCATCACAGAGAGATTCTCTTTGGGCCAATTGGGAGAGTGATATTGGTAGACGACGTTCTGTAGAGGCTCGATTATTGTTACTGATAATAGAGAGAGATACTCTTTGGACAGAGCATGATGGTATGCATGCAAAGCAAGATAGGTATCTATAGACATCTAACTATTATCAGACTTTATATGATGCTACCGTTCTTAGGGTCTCTTGGCATCCACGATTTAGGGAGCCTAGTGTTGTGAGTGATGGCGGTAGCGGTGGTGGTGTCAGTGTTGGTGATCATTCCATGAGACGTCTAGATCATTTTTATTTTCAGTAGTGTTTTTTCATCGTACTGGGGCTTTACCATTTTTGATACCCGATCTTCATGTTTTTCATGGTGCAGAGGTATTTTTTAGACATGTTTAATATATATTCCTTGGTCTAGTCGAGACCTTGTATATATGTTATGATTTTTGTACTTTCCTATCACACTTGTGTCATTGCGGATGGAGTTACATGACATATTCCCTTTTTGATGATGATATTTATAAGATGTACTATCTTTGTTTTAGCCTCGTTTGTATGTTTATGTGATAGTGATATACAATGGTGTATGTTTATATGTGTTTTCTTGTGACTTTCTGATGTATGGATTTGATGTGAATGAAGGAATCATACTTTGTCTCGTTTCATGATGATGGATGTTTTATAGATGAATGCCCCATACATGATACATGATTTTTTTAGTTGGTTTATTATCATCATGATATGTATTGATAACATTTTGTGGATGTAGAATGGATATGGTACTGATGATGTGTTATGCATGACGAATGTTAATTTAGAAGAAATATGATGATGTTTAGATAAATGATGTTAGTTAGAAGAAAAATTAAGATGTTTGTTAGTTAGTAGAAAATATGATGATGGATAGAATTGACGATGTTAATTAGAAGAAATATGATGATGTTTGTTACTTTTCTTCACTTTAGAGACTTTGTTGTTTGTACAATCTTGTTTGATGTAGCATTTAGATACGATGCACCAGGGTATGAATTACCAAGGTGACTTTGTTTCAATTGCATGGAATTTGACTCTACAAACAAAGAGTATCCTTGGTCATTCCAGACAAATGATTTTTTTTTTTTAAAGTTAGGGGGATTGCATGAAAAAACATTTTGGACTAGTCACATAGAGAGGTATAGAACACCTAACATGTAACTGCTTCATGAAATGTTTTAATAAAACTTCCATACTCAATAAAGAAAGTATTCGTCATGGTTTTATTACAAAGATATCTTACAAACATCAAATTGAAATGATGCTCAATTGCCCCCATTCCTTCTTCTCTAAATCCTTATGGACATCCTTGAGAGATCCTGGGAATGAGTCAATAAAATAAATCACATAAGACTGTTATCATAGGGATTTGTACCCGCATGCAAAGCTGGAAAGATCTGCAATCCCTTGAAACATTAGAGTACTTCTAGGTTGTGGGTACCCTATTCGAAAGTAAAAATCTTGATTATAGGTCGGCTTCCTTTTTGATTTTTATATTTTAACTAATGAAACTAGTTGGGAAAAGGGAAGGAGGTGTTGAAATGAATGCAAAACTAAAAACAAAACCTGGTGATGCACCTAATTGGGAAATCTAAACTGCAACTTAACTCACAAATGATTACTCAGTACTTCTACTTGCACAACCTGATCTGATAGCCTAATCACTTGAATGTTTAAAATAGAGGCCTTGATTGAATACAATATTGAGGGAAAACATAGTTTTCACAACTAAACTGACTAATCAATTACATGCATAGTGTATAACTAGTGAGCTTAAACTAAACTGCATACATATATTTATGAAAGGAGACAAAAGTGTTAGAGGTTTCAAAACTGAAACACAATAATCTTTTGATCAAGTTGCACACAATGATGATGCCTGAAATCTTGAAGGAAAAACTTGAAAATATTGGAAATTAAAAGGAATTCTTCTACAAATTACAAACTTAATTAACCTGTAAAAGTTGTTGCATAATCTGTTAAACTGTGAAAATTGAGTTACAAATCTCTTGTCTCTTAAAATTCAAGAGAGTAAAAGTCAAGAATCAAGGAAAATGCAAATCTTTTCTTCAATATATACAAAAATGGCATGCAAAAACCATCTAAGAGGTGAAAATCCACGAGAACTAAAAGTGAGAAAAAGAAACATGCTTCTCACGAGCAAGAACAAAAATGCTTGAAAAAGAGGCCCTCTGATGTAGTGAACTAAGCTCAAACAACAAAAAACTCTGCCTCATATTCTGTCCAACTGAAGTGCAACTCATAGTGGCCTCTGAGCTGACTAAAAGGCAATAGACTACATGGAGGTGGCACTGAATGTAAAATGGAAGTTCAAACTCATATCCATGAGTGAATATTAAAATCTATAAAAAAGTGAGGTCCAAACTCATGCAAAATGAGTAAAAATAGGCTTGAAATCCCCCCCACTCCTAGTCAAATCCATGAGGAATTGAAACTGACTCATATCACTAGATATCAAGAACTAAACTCATAATAACTCATCTGTTAACTAAAAGGTACTCAAAACGGAAAGTTAACATGAGGAGATTAAGGTATGATGACTTGGGTCTATTTTGCATTTACAAGATAGCCACCTTAAATAAATGATTTATAAAATATCATTTCAATTAAAGTGCTTTAAATTATGAATAACATGCAAATAACACTTAACTCCCCCTTATGTAATGAACTTAGAGACTAAGCAATAAAACAAAAATCATAAAGAGCCCATGACCTTTGAATTAAATGGTCACCTTATTTTAAAATAAGTCACAAAATATCACTTTGTTTGTCGGTGGCTTAAGGTTGAAACCCTAAAACATATTCGTGAACCCTAAATCATATTGTCACTTTAGTTTTGCTTGACTGAAGCTTTGTCGTGCCACCATGCTTCAAGTTGGAGTTTGAAGTGGAGCTTATCGGAAAGCTTTTGGAGGTCAAGGTTGAGAAAGGTAAGCTCTATGTAAACTGCTCTGTGTAAACTGTGGCCCACGACTTGTATTTTCTCTCTATATAAGTATTGAGGGTTTTTCCTAAAGCTCGAGTTGAGGCTTCAATATATATATGTATTCCTTTTTGTTTATGCTCAAACTCATGATGATTGTATAGGCCATGAATCATATTCTTTCTTTTTATCTTACCAACACCCACCATCATTTTTCATACATTCATTTGTCTTCACTCAAACAAGCAACGGGTTCAGTGGGTTTTTAATCCATGTTCCTTTCTTCGTTCTTTTGAATCTACCTTGCAAGCCTCCATGAACTCAATAATTTACCTTTCGAAAGAAGAATAGACTCTTCTATTCTATAACACACCTTCATGAAACCCTTTTCTGGATGAAGCTTTTAATGGGTATTTTCTCTTTTTTTGTGTATCTCCTGTGTGTGATGCCACCATTGAGGGATTCTAAAGCTTCAAAAACCATGTGTTTTGAATGTATTTTTCTATAGAAAAAAAACAAGGAGGTAGTTTGTTTGAATCTTGTATTTCTCATGGTCGTGGGTTTATCTTTCATTTGAATCTTCCGTTAAAAGAATTTGAAACTCCATCATAGTGGTTATGCTAATGATGCATCTTTTTCCTTGTTTATTGTTGATCTTTGGTGCAATCTATCCTTCATCTTTTTTGAAATATTGCAAGGATTACTTAAGATCTGGTAGAGGAACCCCTTGTATTTATTGTTCATGCATATGATTTGTCTGGGTGCGGCTCAACCATTTGAAAAAATTTTGAAGCTTTGCTTTACAAAATATTCTCTTGTAATAGGCCGCAACCTCTATGTGACTCCTGAGGCTCTTCCAATACTCTTTTTCTATGTATCTCCCAGGAAAATGATCATGATTTATGTAAAATTTCAAGGTTTCAGTCTCTATAAACTTCATTATGAGAAATAAGGGAAAAACCCTTTGTTTATGTTGTGGCCTTCATTAAGCTTTTTTGGATATTTTGATTTGCTTTTGTACATGACAAAACAAATAAAATCCTCTAATATTCGAGGGTTTCAAACCTTCTAAATTTTTTTCTTTCCTTTCACTACCCTCGAAGAAATTCTCGAAAGCCTTGATTAATTTTTTGCATTCACTTTTACAATAATGAAATTCCCAAAAGGATAAGTGCCACAAAGTTTTTTAGGAAAAAACAAAAAGAGATCCAATGGTAGACTTTTCACTCTGCAAACAAAACTTATCACAATTTCCTGATTGACGTTGATTGCTTCCATACTGATCAGTTGTTGACGGTAAAATCTTTTAAGCTAGTATTTTTTATTATCTCTGCATTTCCCTGTGTTAAAGACTGCACTTGTTACTTGCACCTTTAGATAATGATTTCATCCTGCTTATCTATTTGTTTGTGAAGAAGTTTTATAACCTTCAAATGTTATACAAGCCTCTTGACACAATGTTGATTATCATCTATAGGAATATTACCTTTTTAACTAGAAAAACTTTACTTTATTCTGATGATTAACTATCCTTCTCTGTCCCATGTCTTTACACGATATCCTCATGCAAACTAACTACCATGAATTCCATGCATGAATGCACAGGGTCTCAAAGTGTATCAAACCTGACCATCAAGATTGTGACAAGAATATACAACATTTGGTATTTCCACTGCAACAATGATATTATTATCATCCATGATGACCATCTTGTGCTATTAGAAAGGTTGGATCTTATATGACTTTGCATGATGACTTCCAAACACACATAATCTTCCTTTTGCTTCTTGCCAGACACTCTTTACTAATGGATGATTAAAAAATTCATCATGTCCTTAGAAGCTTCTTATGACTGTCCTTCATCATATTTCATTCACTTTAAGAAACATCAGGTTCTTTCTTTGCTAAAAGTTACTATCACTATCATGGGGACTGTCCTCAATCAACCTTCTTGCTCACTATCATTGTACAGTATACATGATTGTCCTTTTAGTATTATGCCTTATAAAAAATGATGATTGATTTCTTTGAGCCCGTATCAACTGTTGAGACTCACTTCTTTAGGTTCTCAATAGCTTGAGCAAGTATCCCCAAAGTTGCTTCTATTATAATTGTTGCTCCACTGATCTAAAAAGTGCCTCCTGATCGATGATGACTATGTATTCCTTGTAGGTGGTAACCTATCCTTGTATTATATGCATGGGAAAAACTTATCAACTACCTTGAAAATAATTTGATATCTCTGTTTTCATCCTTTGAGGTTTTTCTCCATGCAGTATGATGAATTTTCTCTTCTTGCTTTAAGCTCCTAATCCTCTCTCTTAATCACACCTCAAGATACTTGATAGATTCCTGCATTCAATTCTGAGATGATGATTACCTATATGATACTTTGTGAATAATTTGAATTTCCTAAGGTTCAAAAACTTTCCCCTAAAAGGTTATACACTTGAAGATCAACTCTCATTGTTTGATATTTCTTTTAAATGAAGAGTGGTAAGATGGGCTCTATGTGTTGTTTCAATCATAGTGATATGAGGACTACTACTATAATTTTTCTTTTGTGACAACAATCATATTTCATGGCTATTCTCGATATGATGCTCTCATGTAATAGATTTAGATGAAGCAAATTTTTATTGTTTCCTATCTTTCTCTCCCTAAAATAGCATGTTGGGCTCTACCTTTGTGGGAGCCACATTTTACACCATATGCTAAAACTTGAATAATGAATCAGCTACATGACTTTTCTTATACCTACACAGTGAAAAAACACGTTAGCAAAATAATTGAAGCTAAAATATTCCATTGAACTTTGTGCTCTTTGAATACTTGTCTCTCTGATGACTTAATCATCTAATGAATGCCTAATTGAATGTGTATTACATCTCTATTGGTAATATAGGCATGAGGTAGGATGTGATTTTTCATTGCTCTAACACCACCTTTCTCAAATCTTGCGGATGCATTTGGAGCTCGAAGCTGCTGCAACTTGGAGACATGACAACTGAAGGCTTCAGGTGTTACAACAATTTGTCATTCTAGGAAATGATGAATCACCTTCTCCCTTATATCTATATTATCTTCAGTTGTGTAGTATACTTTTCTTTCTTGTATTCATTATTTGATTATTAAAATCAAATCAAGATATTCCCATGGCTTGTGTGGGACTTTGGTTTTTACAATATGAATAAAAATAGCATTACTTATGCAAGTTTATGAATTATTTTGTTAAAAAAATTTGCACAATAACACTGGAGATTCACAAGTAATCAGATTTTGGAACATAATGAATAATTAAGCATAAATTTTTTTTATACCTTCCTTTGACGAATGCAATTCAACTCTACCTATTTTGGGTTGTACCTAAAAATAGGTAACAATTTGGCGACCTGTACGGAGTGTTTTCCTGCTAAACACCATAGACCAGTTGCCTTGTATATCCACTGGGCATGGATTACATTTTTCTCTTTCTCAAACTCTGAATTCCATTGTAACTCAGCTGCAAACCACAAAAACTGAAAGAAACTACTGAAACTCTACTTAAGATAGAGTTAGGAAAAACCCATGTAGCAACTGCACTTTATTGAAAACAAAACAATACTGAAATGAAATGTACCATTGGGCACTTATTGAAAGCAAAACTAAAACTGAAACTACACTACTATGTACAACTGGAAACTTTGATGCTTAATAGCACTATTTGAGGTGAATCCCATTGATAGGGATTGGCAACACCTCTCCATCCAACCTTGAGAGCTAGAATGTGTTATGTTGCTTGCATTCAGTGATAACATACATGCCATCCCACATGGCATTGAGCTTCATGTGTTTACCAGGCCTGCTCTTTAATTCATCCCACTTAAAAATAGATCTCCCTCTATGAAAATTCTTGGAGTAGCTTTCTTGTCAAATTTTATTTTCATCTGGGCCTGATGGATTTCCAGATTTCTTAAGGCTTCCTTCTTGGTTTTCTCCAATTCCATTAATTGTACTAGCTTGATCTGCATATGCTCCTCTTCAAGCAAGTCCAATTCCTTAATCAATTTTAGAGTAGGCAATTAAAATGAAATAGGGACCTTAGGTTCCTTTCCATATGTTAAAACATAAGGTGAATTACCAGTTTCCCTCTTTGGTGTAACCCTATCAGCCCAAAGAGCTAGCTTTAGCTTCTTGTGCCAAGTCCTCTGATTGTCCTGAATTGTTTTCTTGATGATCTCTATCAAGTTTTTATTTGTAGACTTTGCCTTCCCATTACTGTGTGGGTAATAGTTCGAAGAAGTGTTTAGATAAATATTGTTCTTAACTGACCAATTTGAAACTCTTAATCCTATGAATGCCAAAGTGTTATCAGAGATTATTGAATCCAGTGTACTAAATCTAGAAACCAAATCCTGATAAAAATTCAGAACAGATGTTTCATTTGCATCTTTTAACACAACTGCTTCAGTCCACTTTGTGAAGTAGTCTGTGGTAGTCAAGATCCACTTATGCCCAACAATTGAAGGTGGATTGATTGGACCTATGAAATCCAATCCCCACTTACCTAAACACTTCTCTACTTGAATCAGATGAAGTTGTAGAGCTGCAAGCTTTTTCTTTTCTGTGAGCATTGCACATTTGTTGCACTTTCTGACCCAGGTGTGAGCATCCTTAAAAAAATCAAGCCAGTAGTAACTGCCTTTCATTATCTTTAGAGTTGTTGTTCTTGGTGCAAAGTGGCCTCCAGTTGGCCCATGATGAAATTCTTCCAGAACTTTTTGAATCTGTTCTAGCTTCACACACCTGAGCAAGATGCCATTATATTCCTTCTTGTACAAGATACCATCAATCACTACGAAAGGAATAGCCCGAAGGAAATAATATTTTTCTTTGACTTGTCCAAGCCTTTAGGATAGTAACCTGCATGTAGATAATGAATCATCTATTGTATCCAATTTTTTGCAATAACTGGAGCAATGACTTCATCTTCATTATTAAAGGCCATTTCAACTTGTTGTTCAACTGTTGTGACATTTTTTGAATTTCCAGCAAGCTGCTCACAAAGACCTTTCCCTCTAACGAGCTTGGTAACCTTTATTTCGATGTCATATTCCATCACCTTCATATCAACACTACCAAACACATACAATATAAAATCATTATCAAAGTTTGGATTAATGAGTTTTGGGGCTGTTGCAAGTGCCTCTTTGATTTGCTTGAAACTATTCTTACCCTCTTTTGTCCAGTTGAAAACAATGTTCTTTTTTAACATGGTTGTGAGAGGTTGCAACAATGCTGCAATGTTAGGAACATATATCCTAACGAAGTTTATTCTGCCTAAGAAACTCTACAAACCTTTTTTGTGAGTAGGAAGTGGCAATACCAGAATGGCTGCAATACATTCTGGGTCAATAGAAATGCCATCTTTAGAAACAATGTAACCCAGAAGTTTACCTTCATGAACAAAACAAATGCTCTTTTTTGGATTCAAAGAAACTCCATACTCTCTACATCTCTCAAAAATCTATCTAAGATGACCAAAATTTTCATTAGCATTTCATGAGAAAGCAGTGATTTCATCCAAATAAATAAGAACAAACTTGTTTATCAAACCTTGGAGAGCCATATCCATTGCTCTCTGAAAGGTTGCTCCCACATTTGACAATCCAAATGGCATTTTCATGTAAGCCATAGTACCCCACTTGGTAGTAAAGGCTGTCTTATACTGGTCTTCCTCTTTAACCAATATCTGGTTATAACTTGAATATCCATCCAGCAATGAGAACCTTTCTGATCCTAAAACAACTTGCAATATCTGCTCCATTGAAGGTAGTGGATAGTGATCTTTGAGTGAAGCTTTGTTTAGATCACAAAAATCAATGCACAACCTTATCTCTTTGTTCTTCTTTTTGATAGGCACCAGGTTTGAAACCTAAGAAGTTTGCTTGATTGGAAAAATAATACTACCTTCAATCAACTTGTTCAATTATGTCTTCATCAGGTGTTCTAACTTTGGATTTAGGGACCTTTGTTTTTTTCTGACTGGTTTCACATTGGGTTCGAGCTCAATTATATGTTGAGCTAACTCAGGGTTAAAACCCTTTATATCTCCATATTACCAAGCAAAGATGTCACTAAATTCTTGGAAAATAAAGAAAAAATCTTGTTGTTCCTCCTTTGTACAATTTTTTCCAAGCTTGAGGAGCTTGTCCTTGAATATTTCTATCGGCTTGTAATGCACTTCCTTAACTACAATACTAGATTTATCCTTTCTGACCTGATTGTCAGTATTGAAGATTGATTCAAGGGTTACCAAACCCTTTGGAAGCTTGTTATACTTTAGTTTCATGATCTGATCACCATATTGCTGATCAAACTTTTGCTATTTTGTAGCAAAAAACTCTACCTCTTCCATCAAAAAACTGATTATCTGCTCATCACTGTCAAAAATCTGCCAATTCACATTATTTTTAGGTATCGATGGTCTAACAACTACTTTCACATATTGCTGCACCTCCACATTGTGGATTTTAGTTGGAATATTGAATTGTGATCCTAAGGCAGCAAGCTTATCAACTTGCTTGTTCTTATTTCTTGGTATTAATAGCAGATTAAATGCATCAAAATCCTCAATTAAGTCCCAAACCTAGTGTTTATATAATTTCAAAAAATCATTTTTTGTTAAATTTAGATTTCTAGCCCGATTTTTTAATAATTCATAATCACCAAACACCTCTAAGCATTTAATTTTCTTTTTTTCTGGCCCATTCTAAACCATGTATTAATGCTTCATACTCAACAATGTTATTAGAACAACTGAAAGAAAATCTGAAAGTTGAGTAGTACCTATCTCCTTCTGGTGAAATCAACATAGCTCCTCCACCAACACCTACTTTACTTTTTGCACCATCAAAATACAGCTTCCATAGCTAGTTCATTTGTTGTTTTGGCTATTTTTTACTTTTGACCAGATTTGGAATAGTTACATCAGGCTCTTAAATCATGTAAACACCCAAACCTACTTCATCCATGAGACTGAATGGATCAACCTCATGATTCTTAGTTTCCCACTCATCTAAATTTATGTCAGTTATTCCCTCTATAGGTACAGTGGGGTGGGGGGTCATGGTTTGATCCTCCTGATCATGGAAAACTAAGTTTGTGATTATGGGATTTGCAACATAAGGCTCAATATGGTCTTTAACTTGTGGTTCTGACTTAACTGTGGCTCTAGTACCATATCTGGTTTTGAAGAACATGTGTGACCAGTCTGATGAAAGATAACCACCTAATTTTGTAGTAAAATCTCTAGACAGGCAAATGGAAAAATAAGGTGGGAGATCAATAATATAGATGTCTTGTGGAATTGAAAAGTTCGGACAAGCATGCAGAGTAAGAGGTAGACTCTTTATAACTCCTACAGACTTAATTGTTGTGCCGTCTAATTGAACTACCCCTTTTGACAATGGAACATATTCAAGTCCTAACTTATCTACCAACTATTTAGGCATAATTGAGTTGCTTGCTCCTAAATCTATCATGCAATTATGCACTATACTATCACCAATAATTAGACTAACATAGAAAGGGGATGGATTTACCTCTTAAGCTGGTTGCTCCTTCTGATGGTCTAAACTATTTGCAATAAATCTAGGTTGTTCTTTAGTTGATTCATTAGAAATTGATATTTTGGCTAAAGCCTCCTGTAGGATTTATTTCTACCTGGGAAGATGCAAAGCATCTAACATGATCATGCTAAAAATTGCCTTCTTCATATGATCAATGATGTTGAAATCCGGGGTACTAACCTTGTGCTGCACTCTCAGAACAATAGGCTCTGCTTGTGTTGTTTGAGGCTAAGGTTACGCCTTTTGTTTTTTGTTAGCTGCTATAGTTTGTTGTCTTGGCAGAATTTAAACATTCTGAGTTGAGGCATGCTGATTTTTCTCCTGTTGGGTTGTAGGAATCTTGTCTTTTTGCTGAACAACTTTTTATTTACCTTTATCAGCCTGTTGTTTATCTTTTTCTGTTGGTTGTTCATTCTTATCAGCTTGTTGTCTTAGGTCGATAACTCTCTTTTTCGATCTTGTATTGGCTACAATAAAGTTATCTGACAGATTCTGCCCTTGTGCATGATTAACTCCACAAAATTTATTACCTTTCCATTTCATCATGGCAACATCAAGATCATTTTGTTGCATTTGATCATATTGCTGATCACTAGCCTCCTTAATCGTCTTCTCAAAAGCAACATAATTGTTTTACACCATAAGAGCCTGATTAACCACCCCATTCATACAAGTAGCCAAGTTATGAGGCTGATTATAGGGATAACACCATACGTAATCATGCACCAAGTTATTCTGAATAGGTACAAGCTCTTTAGAAGAGTTGGCAACATTCTTATTGAAAGGTTGATTAGGCCTAGGATTGAAATTTCTTCGCTGTCCTTGGTAGTCAACCTGATAAGGCAGTCTATTTGGATGAAAAGGTGGTTGGTAAGGTCTATAATTATGGACTTGCTGGTTTTTAAGGCTTACTAAATCGTTAATAATAGTTTGCAGTAGTTTAGCCATCTATTATTAGGTACCTCTAAGCTCCTGCAACTTGGAATTTATTGGAACATCATTGTTTAGAGCGGTTGTTTGGAAACCAAAAGCTGGGACAGTGGGCAATGGGGCCATTGGAGGTACTTGTATTGGCATTAATGGCTGAATATCTAGGAAAAATAGCATGGGAGGTCTGGGAGTAATCTTACATGCCTGTATTAAATTGATTTCAACTCTAATCGCTATATCATAGGCTACTGGTAGGGTTAGTCCACCCATAGATTGAATCAAAAGTGCAATATCACTATTTATTGCTCTAGGGTAATATAAAAATGTGTGATCTACTGAAGGTCTTACCGTGGCCAAGATTTTGTGCCAAGTCCTTTGAAATTTGAAATTAAAGTCAACCAATTGCTCCTGCAGGGCTCTTTTGATAGTCGTCATTTGCTCCACCAAAGAAAGATTATCTGACTTGTCTAAAAATTGCTTGCTTAACTTATCTCCCATATCATCCATTGCAACAAAATTCACTAGTAAGCCTCAAAACCATTGAAGCTCTTTTCCTTTGAATGAAGTCACTAATAGCCTCAATGCCACATTCTCTTGAGTTACATGATTAACTCCACAAAGTGAAGCTACGTCTTTGATATGTTCTATTGGTGTAGTTTTCTCTTCACCATTAAAGATAGGTAGAATTTTGAGTGCAACAACTGGTATATCATCAAGTTGAGCTAAATTCAATTGGATTCCCCCATTAAACGGTACAAATGTGTGCGCTTTGGCCATCAGAGCTGCTCTAGGAGGTGGTACTTGGAAAATTGGTTTCGTACATGTAACTAGAAAAATAGGTACATAACTTGAATTCCTACGACTAGGTGGCGTAGAATGAGATGTTGGTGTTGACTTTGATCTCGATCTTCTCAACCTCCTTCTTGTTGTTCTACCTCTCCTCTTGGGTGATGCTAGCTGCAGGTATTCGAATGGATCAACACTTTGCCTTATCTAAATTTTACTCATGTGCTGCTCAAACAAATCTACATAAAACCAGATTTTAATGGAGTCACCAAATATATATTGTAAACCTATGAAAGGTTGAACATTGTTGTAAACAACTTAAAACTTTGAATTCATTCTCTAAAGTAAACTTCAGAGTCCCATAAGGCATGCCAAAAACTGTTATCATAGGGATTTGCACCTACATGCAAAGTTGGAAAGCTCTACAATCCCATGAAAAATTGGAGTACTTCCAAGTTGTGGTTATCCTATTCGAAATTAAACCTCTGGATTATAGGTCGGCTTCCTTTTTTATTTTTCTATTTTAACTAATGAAACTGGTTGGGAAAAGGGAAAGAGGTGCTGGAATGAATGAAAAACTAAAAATAAAACCTAGTGACGCACCTAATTGGAAAATCTAAATTGCAACTTAACTCACAAATGATTACTCAATACTTCTACTTGCACAATGTGATCTAATAGCCTAATCACCTAAATGTTTTAAACAAAGGCCTTGATTGAATACAATTTTGAGGGAAAACATAGTTTTCATGACTAAAATGACTAATCAATTACATGCACAGTGTATAACCAACGAGCTTAAACTAAACTACATACATATATTTATGAAAGGAGACAAAAGTATTAGAGGTTTCAAAACTGAAACACAATAATCTTTCGATCAAATCCCACACAATGATGACACCTAGAATCTTGAAGGAAAAACTTGAAAATACTAGAAATTAAAAGCAATTCTTCTGCAAATTACAAACTTAATTAACCTATAATATCTGCTGCATAATCTATTAAACTGTGAAAATTGAGTTACAAATATCTTCTCTCTCAAAAATTCAAGAGAGTAAAAGTCAAGAACCAAGGAAAAAACAAAGCTTTTCCTCAATATATACAAAAATGGTATGCAAAAAGCATCCAAGAGGTGAAACTCCATGAGAACTGAAAGTGATAAAAAGCAACATGCCTCTCATGAGAAAGAACAAAAATGCTTGAAAAAGAGGCCCTCTGATATAGTGAACTCAGCTCAAACAACAAAAAAATCTACCTCATATTGTGTCCAATTGAAGTGCAACTCATAGTGGCCTCTGAGTTGACTTAAAGTCAACAAACTGCATGGAGGTGGCACTAAAGGCAAACTAGATGTGAAAACTCATATCCACGAGCAAAGATTAAAATCTATAAAAAGTGGGGTCCAAACTCATGCAAAATGAGTAAAAATAGGCTTGAACTCCCACTCACTCCTAGTCAAAACCATGAGGAACTGAAACTGACTCATATCACTGGAGATCAGGAACTAAACTCATCATAACTCATCAGTTAACTAAAAGGTACTCAAAATTGAAAGTTAACATGAGGAGATTAAGGTATGATGACTTGGGTCTATTTTGCATTTACAAGATAGCCACCTTAATTGAATGATTTATAAAATATCATTTCAATTAAAGTGATTTACATTATGAATACCATGAAAATAACACTTAACTCCCCATTATGTAATGAACTTAGAGACTAAGCAATAAAACAAAAATCATAAAGAGCCCACAAGCTTTGAATTAAATGGTCACCTTATTTTAAAATAAGTGATAAAATATCACTTTGTCTGTCGATGGCTTAAGGTTGAAACCCTAAATAATATTGTCACTTTAGTTTTGCTCGACTAAAGCTCTGTCGCGCCACCATGCTGCCTGTTGGAGTTTGAATTGGAGCTTATCACAAAGCTTCTGGAGGTGAAGGCTAAGAAAGGTAAGCTCTTTGTAAACTGCTCTATGTAAAATGTGGCCCACGGCTTGTATTTTCTCTCTGTATAAGTATTGAGGGTTTTTCCTAAAGCTCAAGTAGTGGCTTCAACATATATGTATTCCTTTTTGTTTATGCTCAAACTCATGATGATTGTATAGGCCACAACTCATATTCTTAATTTTTATCTTACTAGCACCCACCATCATTTTCCATACATTCATTTGTCTTCACTCAAACAAGCAGCTGGTTCAGTGGGTTTTTAAACCATGTTCCTTTCTTCGTTCTTTTGAATCTGCCTTGTAGGATGCCATGAACTCATTAATTTACCTTTTGAAAGAAGAATAGACCCTTCCATTCTGTAGCATGCCTTCATGAAACCCTTGTCTAGATGAAGCTTTTAATGGGTATTTCCTCTTTTTCTATGTATTTCATGTGTGTGATGCCACCATTGTGGGATTCTGAAGCTTCAAAACCATGGGTTTTGAATATATTTTTCTGCAAGAAAAAACAAGGTAGTTTGTTTGAATCTCGTATTTCTCATGGCTGTGAGTTTATCTTTCATTTGAATCTTATGTTAAAATAATTTAAATATCCATCATAGTGGTTATGCTGATGATGCATATTTTTCCTTGTTTACTATTGATCTTTGGTGCAATTTGTCCTTCATCATTTTGAAATATTGCAAGGATTACTTAAGATCTGGTAGAGGAACCCTTTGTATTTATTGTTCATGCATATGACTTGTTTGGGCGTGGCTCAACCATTTGAAAAAAATTTGAAGCTTTGATTTACAAAATCTTCTCTTGTAATAGGTTACGGCCTCTATGTGAGTCCTGAGGCTCTTCCAATACTCTTTTTTTGTGTATCTCCCAGGAAAATGATCATGATTTATGCAAAATTTCAAGGTTTAAGTCTCTGTGAACTTCTATATGAGAAATAAGGGAAAAGTCCTTTTTTTATGCTATGGACTTCATTAAGATTTTCTAGGTATTTTGATTTGCTTTTGTCCATGACAAAACAAAAAAAAATCCTCTAATGTTCGAGGGTTTCAAACCTTCTAGATTTTTTTCTTTCCTTTCACTACCCTCGAAGAAATTCTCGGAAGCCTTTATTAATCTTTTGCATTCAATTTTACAATAATGGAATTCTCAAAAGGATAAGTGCCTCAAAGTTTTTCAAAAAAAACAAAAAGAGATCCAATGGCAGACTTTTCACTCTACAAACAAAACTTATCACCATCTCCTGATTGATGTTGACTGCTTCCATACTGATCAATTGTTGACAGTAAAATCTCTTGAGTTGGTCTTTTTGATTATCTTTGCATTTCCCTGTGTTAAAGACTACACTTGTTACTTGCACCTGTAGATAATTATTTCAACCTGCTTATCTATTTGTTTGTGAATAAGGTTTATAACCTTCAAATATTATACAAGCCTCTTGACACAATGTTGATTATCATCTAGAGACATATTACATTTTTAATTGGCAAACCTTTATTTTATTCTAATGATTAACTATCCTTCTCTCTCCCATGTCTTGTCACGAGATCCTCATGCAAACTAACTACCATGAATACGATTCCTGAATGCATAGGGTCTCAAAGTGTATCAAACTTGACCATCCAGACTGTGACAAAAATATACAACATTTTGTATTTCCACTCCAACAATAAGATTATTATCATCCACGATGACCATCTTGTGCTATTATAAAGGTTGGCTCTTATATGACTTTGCATGATGATTTTAAAACACACAGACTCTACCTTTTTCCTCTTTCTAGACACTCTTTACTAATGGATGATTAACAAATTCATTGTGTCCTTAGAAGCTTCTTATGATTGCCCTTCATCATATCACATGTACTTTAAGAAAAAACAGGTTATTTCTTTGCTAAAAGCTACTATCACTATCATGGGTACTGTCCTCAATCAACCTTCTTGCTCACTATCATTGTATAGTATACACAATTGTCCTTTTAGTATTGTGCCTTATAACAAATGATGATTGATTTCTTTGAACTTGTATCAACTGTTGAGACTCACTTCTTTAGGTTCTCAATGGCTTGAGCAAGTATCCCCAAAGTTGCTTTTGTTATAATTTTTGCTCCACTAATATGAAAAGTGCCTCTTGATCGATGATGACTATATATTCCTTGTAGGTGGTAACCTATCCTTGTATTATATGCATGGGAAAAACTTATCAACTACCTTGAAAATACTTTGATATCTCTATTTTCATCCTTTGATGTTTTTCTCCATGTAGTATGATGAATTTTCTCTTCCTACTTTAAGCTCCTTGTCCACTCTCTTAATCACACCTCAAGATACTTAATAGATTCCTACATTCAATTTTGAGATGATGATTACCTATATGGATACTTTGTGAACAATTTGAATTTCTGAAGGTTCAGAAACTTTCCCCCAAAAGGTTATACACTTGAAGATCAACTATCATTGTTTGATATTACTTTTAATTGAAGAGTGGTAAGCTGGGCTCTGTGTGCTAATTCCATCATAGTGATATGAGGAATGTTGCTATGATTTTTATTTTGTGATAATAGTCATATTTCATTGTTGTTCTTGATATGATGCTCTCATGTAACAGATTTAGATGAAGAATTTTTTTATTGTTTCCTATATTTTTCTCCCTAAAATAGCATGTTGGGCTCTACCCTTGTGGGAGCCACATTTTACACCACATGCTAAAACTCTAATCATGAATCAACTACATGAATTTTCCTATACCTGCATAGTGAGCAAACATGTTATCAAAATAATTGAAGCTGGAATCTTCCATAGAACATTGTGCTCTTTGAATACTTGTCTCTCTAATGACTTAATCATCTAATGAATGCCTAATTGAATGTGTATTTAATCTCTGTTGGTAGTATAGGCATGAGGTAGGATGTGATTTTTCATTGCTCTAACATGACCTTTCTCAAATCTTGCAGATGCATTTGGAGCTCGGAGCTGCCACAACTTGGAGACATGACAAATGAAGGCTTCAAGTGTTACAAAAATTCGTCATTCCAGGAAATGACGAATCACCTTCTCCCTTATATCTATATTATCTTCAGTTGTGTATTATACTTTTCTTTCTTGTATTCATTATTTGATTATGAAAATCAAATCAAGCTATTCCCACGGCTTGTGTGGGACTTGGGTTTTCACAATATGAATTAAAAAAACATTACTTATGCAAGCTTATGAATTATTTTGTTACAAACATTTTCACAATAAATCTGGAGATTCATAAGTAATCAAATTCTAGAACATAATGAATACTTAAGCAAAAAACAAAATTGTAATTTTCTTTGATGAATGCAATTCAACTCTACCTGTTTTGGGATGTAGCTAAAAATTGGTAACAAAGACCACAATAAGATAAAAAACAAAGTTGCAGTATCACTTGCCATATCTATTTAGGGTGGGGCTATTATCCATTGTTGATCATGTCTATCGTAGGAAGAGATATGTTAAGGCATATCTCAGGATGCTGTTGGAAATTTTTAAAAAGATAGGTAGTTGATACTTTGGCATTGTCTTGGTCTATTTATAGTCAACTCTTATGCAATCATTTTTTGCTTGAAAGTTTTAGTTGTTGACGTTTTCTCTGTTTGTTTGTTTTTTCAAAGGGTGGTTGTGATGGTTTGTTTCTTATGGTTGAAACATTTATTGTGGATGTTGTTGATGAGATGGTCCTATTTTTATTTTTTTTCTTCTAAGTTTTTATGATGTTTTTTATTTTGATATGTTTAAGGTGACTTACTTAGGGCCTCAGGAGCTCATCAAAGATAAGCCTTGATCCACATAGAGGCTCGCAGTTCACTTGTTTTGAACTTTTCTATTTTGTGAATGTTTTTGGGATTTTGTATTTTTGAATTTGTTTGGATTTTGTATTTTTGACTAAGTGAAAATAAAGCATGTGGGAAACCTAAGGGGATTGACCTAGGGTATCGAGGGCTAAAAATCCTTGCCTACATTATACACACAGACACCATGTAGTTCGATCATTTGACTCAACACATGAACTATTTTTGGGTAAACAACATCGATAGCATGGGTTGATACCCTATTTCTGTGTCTAGAGGATATGTTGTGGGAAATTTATTGAACTAGTTGTGAGGTTCAAGAAAATGTTGATATCTTAGACTATTTGATTGAAGGAATGACCCAATGATGTTGTTTTGTTTTGATGTTTTCACATGTTTTTGATGTTTGTTGTTTTGTTGTATTTTTTTTTACTTTTTTTTTTATGACCTTGACTGAATTCTACAAAATCTTAATCGCGACTAGCTTCTGGAAGTTGTCCCCAATAAAATGACTCACCCTAATCAGTGACAAGCCATGATTGGACATATGATTTATGAAATGGATGGGTGGATGTCATGAAAGAGTGTTGATAGATAATAATGTATGCTTTATTCATACATAGTGTTTGTTTTCACTATGGTACATGTTCTAGGAGTGCCACAAAGTGGTTTTCATTCAAAGAACGATTTGTTTCTCTTTATTATTTTATTTTTCTTCTTTTTGTATTTTTTTGTTTTTGTTTTTGTTTTTTTGGATTTTTACCCTTTTGCCTAGGGTATTCAGACGTGTTTCATGTATAGAAAACTTTGAGGTGGTTGTTGTTCAGCGGTTCGGCTAGAATTTCTCCTTTGGGAGTAGCTGATTGATATGCCCTAGAGCCATAACTTGTTGTTATGATGAATGGACCTAACTAGTTAGGTTCAAATTTACCCTTTCCATCTTGATTCGATTGTATCTTTTGATTCTCCTTGAGGACCAAGTCACCAATTTGAAAGTTTATAGCTTTGATCCTCTTGTCATAGCTTCATTTGAGATGATTTTGATAAACTTGCAGATGGTTTAACGTGCCCAAATGCCTTTCATCCAGGAGCACTAATTCATTCAATCTAGATACCCTATATTCTTCATTTCATACCATGCCTTTTAGTGAGACTCACAATGAGGGGATTTTGACTTCGATAGGTAACATGAATTCTGATCCATAGACCAAGGAAAAAGGTGTGGCACCAGTAGGTGTGCAGATGTTGGTTCTATAAGCCCATAAGGCTGGATTTAGCTATAAATTCCAATCATGATCGACATCATTGACAATCTTTTTTAATATTTTTTAGGATTGTTTTATTGGATGCCTCTACCTGATCATTTCCTTGAGGATAGTAGGGCGTAAAAAATCTATGTTGGATAGAGAATTTGGAACAGAGTTCTTTGAAATCCTAATTTTTGAATGGGGTGCCATAATCTGTTACAATTGTTTGTTGGATTCCATATCAACAAATGAGATAATTCAAAATGAATTTTGATATCTGTTTTCTAGTGATATAAGTCAATGGAATTGCCTTTATCCATTTTGTGAAATATTTTGTTGTGGTGATGATGAATTTATTCCTGTTGGATGAAGCGGGTGATATCTTACCTACCAATTCTAATCCCCATTGTGAGAAAGGCCATGGTATTGTGATGGGTCTCAACTCTTGTACTGGTGCATGAACTAGATCACTGTGTTGGTGACATTGTCGAAACCTTCTAGAATGTTGAATGCAGTCTTGCTCCATGGAAGGCTAATAGTATCCTACTTTGAGTAGCTTTTGGACTAGGTTAGGTCCGCTAGAGTGAGATCCACAAATACCTTCGTAGACCTCTTGTAAGGCCATTTATACTTATTTTGCGTTAAGGCATCGAAGTAACATACCATCTAGGCTATGATAGTATAGATTTTCTCCTAAGATCATAAAATGAGAGGTCCTATGGGTGAAGGTTTTCTTCTAAGTAGTCATTTAGTCAAGTGGTATGATACCATTCTGGATATAGTCAAATGTATCTTGGTACCACGGTGAACTACGATAAACAAAAACACACACCATTTCAGTTCCTGGGATGTAAAATTTTGGCATTAGTATTTCTTCCACGAGGAATTCATATTTAGGTACGTTCTGAGGAATATCTAGCAGTGATCTTATGGTGGCCATTGCATCTACAACTTTGTTATTAACCTGAGGAACCTATTCAAGGGTTATTTTGATAAAGTACTCCTTGAAACTACCCGCCATTCTTTTGTATGGTAGTAATCTATCATCTTTTGTTTGGTACTCATCATTCACCTATCTGATTATTAGTTGGGAGTCTCCAAAGACTTGTAGCTCTTTTATCCTCCATTCAATCGCCATTTTTGCCTTGTGATAAGAGCTTCATATTTTGAAATATTGTTTGTATAGGGGAATGCAATCATATAGGCTCTGGGTATATTATCTCCCTGTGTTGTGAGAAATAATATTCTTTCTCCTGAACCATGTTGAGTATGGGATCCATCAAAGTATAAAGTCCATTGGATTGTCTGTTCTGTCATCAAAATGCTCTCATCTAGAAAATACACTATGAGAGGTTTTTGATCATCTATGGGTGCTTCAGCTAATTGGTCTACTATGGCTTGACCCTTTATAACTCTCTTTTCTATGTACTCTATATCAAATTCACTTAGTATCATCACCCATTTGGCTATTCATCCTATTAAGGTGGCTTTTGCTAGTAAATATTTTAGTAGGTCCACCTTCGATATCAGTTTCACTTTTCTGTTTAAGATGTAGTGTCTCAGCTTTTGTGTAGAAAATAAGACTGAGAGACAAGCTCTTTCAATGGGTGAATAGTTTAGTTCATACCCACCAATGTTTTGGTGATATAGTATACTGCCCTTTCTTTATTGTTTTCATCTAGCTATGCCAGGAGAGCTCCCAATGTTGCTTGTGCGGTACACATAAAGTATCATCTCTTTTTCTGGAATTGGTGGCATGAGTACCGAAGGAGCAAGTAGGTATTGCTTGACTTGATGAAATGCTTGGTCACATCTCCCATCTCATTTGAAGGTGATGTACTGGTGTAAGAGATGAGTGAAAGGATGACATTTTTCTACCAGTTATGTGATAAATCGCTTGATTAACTGCAACTTCCCTTGTAGGATCGTCAGTTGTTTGAGTGTCTTTGGTGGAGGCATCTCCATTATAGCTTTTACTTTGGCAGGATCCACCTCTATCCATCTTCTTGAAACTATATATCCTAATAGTTTTCTAGAGGTTACTCCGAACCCAAATTTCTTAGGGCTGAGTCTCAGATTGTACTCTTCTAATCGATCAAATACCTTTTCTAGTTTTTTCAAGTGATCTACCCTTTTGATTGACTTTGTTAGGATGTCATCCACATAGTCCTCCATGATTGTGTGTAGCATGTCATGTAATATGGTCATCATCACTCTTTGATAAGTTACTCCTACAATTTTTAGTCCAAAAGGCATTACATTCCAACAAAAAATTCCCCAAGCACAAGTGAATGTCATTTTGTGTTGGTCATCTGGAGAGATCTTTATCTGATTGTATCCTAAGAAACCATCCATTAAGGAAAGCATCTTATGCCCTATTGTTAGATCTACTATCATGTTAATGCTTAGTAATGGAAATTAATCTTTTAGACAAGCTTTATTTAGGTCCCTAAAGTTTGTACATATCCTTATTCCCCCAATAGGTTTGGATACTGGTACTAGGTTCGATATCCATTGTGGATAGTTGATGGGTCTAATGAAACCCACATCTAGTAATTTATTTAGTTCTACCTTCACTAATAATTATATTTGGGGATGCATTTTTCTGAGTTTTTGTCTGATAGGCTTTGCTCCAGGGATGACGGCTAGATGATGCACTACCAATGCTGGATCTAGTCTAGGAATATCGGCATAGGTCTAGGAAAAGTTTATCTTTCTCTCATTGATGAATGCTATGAAATTTTCTTTTTCCTCAGGATCAAGTGATGTTGCATGGTATGTTATCTTTGGGTCCTCTATTGTACCAACATTTATGGATTATGTTTCTTATACCAGTAGTGTTGACCTTTCTTGATATTTTGTATGGGGAGATTGAATCCTACATCCTCGGGTGCCTCTAGGAGGTTTTCACCTTTGGATGTGTCCTTTATTTTTCTCTTTTCTAGATCCGATAAATCCACAATGTGATTTTATCTAGGGGATCATATTTTTATGTTTTTTCTTTCATTTTTGAGACTGGAAAATTCAATCTCTCCACCGAAGTATGCCTCTTGTTCCAGTTCCATGACAAACCCGGCTTTGTCATCTCCTGCTGGTATGTCTGATCGAAGTCCCATGAACTCTATGATGGCCTCATCATTTTGGAATTGATCTAAAATAGGTTCATGTTGTTGTTGATCCCAATCTATGAGTTGAGGATAACAGAGTGGGAGACTATCATCTTGGTCTGCAAAGCCTACAAAAGTAGGTGAAAGGGTCAATATGGCTCCGGTGTCTTTTTCCCACTAGGTATCTAGGTCATCATTACTAGAGTCGGTAGAATCATATCCTATGATGAAGGAAGGGGAATCCCATTCATATTCATTAGAGTCTATTTCAGAATGGTAATAGATGTTGGGAATGGTTTCCATATATTGGAGAGGTAACCTATCAATTCTAAATTTGTCAAATAAATCTTCAAGGGGTAATTCATTGTCTATGACATGGTAAATATCCAATGCCTTAACGCTAGAAGAAGTTTCTCGTTTCTTCCAAGAGGTTCATCCGGTTTTTGGGATGATCATGTCTTTTGGTTTATAACCTAACCCCATATTCTTATGTCTTTGTTCCACTATGATAGGCTTTGATTTGCCTTATTTGTGTAGACCTAGGCCACCTATTCCATTGTATCCCATTTTTCTAACTAATTGATACCCCTTAGTGTTAGGATCAATTAAAATGGTTTGTGGCTTTTGGGGTTCTATTTGGTCCTCTTTGTAAATCATAGATGAAATGTCCTCCTCAAATATTTATTCATCTTTCATGTCTCCCCATCTAGTAAAAATAGTGGTTTTGGCTATCATTTGTACTATCTAGATCTCTTTTGGACCTCCATACACTCTAGGTGTTGGCGGAAGCATGCCATTGCAGAATGCTTGGTTAAAATGGTAGTGCCCATTGCCCTTGTCAAGTACTTGGATCTTGGCTTCTTCTTTTGGTTGTTCAGTTGATGTTTTTTTGGTGGAGGTTGATGGGAGCATGGAAGGGTCAATATAAGAAAAGGAATGGAAGGCTATATCATTTCTAGGCACACGTTGGATTTTATTGTATTTCTCCTCCAACTTTGCACAAAAATGGAAAGGTTCAGAATCAACGTATAGTGTTACGTCTTTTCCTTCATGGGGAAACTTTAAGCATTGATGGAAAGTGGAAGGAGCTACTTGTAATGCATGGATCCAAGGGTGTCCTAGGAGTAGATTATATGGTAACTCAAGATCCAGTACTTGACAAGTGGTTTCTGTTACTACTGGTCCTACCTGCATCAACAACCTTACTGTCCCTTCAGAATATCTTTCTAAGTCATCATATGCCCTTATGGTGATGCTTTTACCTTTGTCAATCATGTCATCAGAATACCCTAGTTGTTTTATGAATTTTAAGGTACAAATGTTTAAACCTACACCATTATCTATCAACACTCTTTTGACCATGGTTTTATGAACACCTACCTCTATGTATAGAGCTTGATTATGGAATGTTATTTGTGGTAAATCGTTCTCTAAAAAGACTAAGTGATTACTTGCAATGATTTTTCCAATCATAGCTTGGAAGTGACTGGGATCAAGTTCATTAGGGACTAACATTTCAAAAGTTTTTTCCAATATCTCCTTATGTGCGGGTGACAATTTTAACAATTCTAGGATTGAGATGAGGGTCGGTGCCTTTTTTAACTGTTCCACAATGCTATAATCACTTGGTGATTTGATTTTGGGTTTGGGAGGTGCTCCTTGTATTTTAACTCTTTTGTGGTGGGTGGTTACATTGCAATTGTTGTCTCCTCCTCTAATTGTTACCACATTTTGCCTATTGCCATCAACTTGTGATAGGGTTCCTAAAACCGTGTCACCGTATGTGTAGTTAGCATTATGGTAATCTTATCCCTTTCCTTTATCGTTCCTCTTATAATGGTTCGGAATTAGGTTTGGGTATATTTGTAGGTCCTTATTTCTAGGACAATGATCAAAATCTATTTCCCCTTTAGCTATTAAGTCCTGAATGATATGTTTGAGGTGCATGCAATTATTAGTCGTATGTCCTTTGATCATATGGAAATCACACAAGTCTTTCTCATTGTACCATGGAATCTTAAAGCTAGGTTACTCATAATTTTGGTGATCATTTGTTTTGATGAGGTTCTATTGTACTAGTTTGTGCATGACAGTCTCAAGTGACTCACCTAATACAGTAAATTGCCTATGTTGCCCTCCCTGATTTGTTTGTTGGTTTACAACCTGATTGTTCTTGGGATATGTACTTTGGTTGCTTTGTGTGTTTTTGGGACCATGGTTTGTTTTTTCTACCAGTGGTTTATTCTGATTTGTGTTCTATGCATTCCATACTGCTCTAGCATCTACCACTCCATCATTTGTAATGTTCTTGTTCTTAGCTCAGATTTTGGGTTTTTCATTTGAGTTAGAGGGATTTTCTTTTGAGTTGTTTGTCTTTAAAGTTCCTCTTGCTATAAGAGCTCTCTCAATATGTAACCATTTTTTGATTTTTTCTTCTAAGTCTATAGAACATAGCTTAGTGAACCAATAGTTTATTTCGAGCAGAAAATTCATGATGAATATATCCACCAACTCCTTGTCTGGTATGTGTATTTTGCATCAACTTCCTTTGTGTCTCCATCTTAGCAAGTAGGAGGTGAAGGACTCTCCTGGGTTTTGTTTGATTTTGGATAGACTCGTGATGGTTACATCTTGTTCTATGTTAAACGCAAAGTGGGTTATAAATTTGCTAGACAACTCATCAAATTTTTTGATTC
Source organism: Sequoiadendron giganteum (assembly GCA_007115665.2). Taxonomy (NCBI): domain Eukaryota; kingdom Viridiplantae; phylum Streptophyta; class Pinopsida; order Cupressales; family Cupressaceae; genus Sequoiadendron; species Sequoiadendron giganteum. The sequence goes on from CM021101.1 coordinate 270,452,710, forward strand.
CAAGTTGTAGATGAGTGAACCACTCCATGGAATGACTTGTAAGGCAACATAGAAAGAGCCACATGAGATAGGTATGATTGTTTTGTACCTCCATACATGATATCAAGAAGTATCATATATGCTCTATTGGATCTCCTACTCCTTTGTACTTTCTTTCAAACCTAGGTATCTCAAAGATTTTTTCAAAAGGGTAGTGCCGTAATAGATCGATCGAATGGGAAAAGACAAATTTATTGCATGGTGTAGGTCTTCTTTTGTTTCCCTATTTTCATATCCGATATTTTCTTGGTGACCGCATTTAGCTTTAGTTCCATCTTCTTCTTTGATACATGTGTTTGCAAACCTTGTCCTATCAGGTTTTTCTTATAGTTGGGGTATTGCGGAGGTACAGGACCTTGGTAGCTATATGGGATGTAAGGAGGATTAATTCCTTGTGTATAAGGAGGGTTTATTCGTTGTTGTGGGGGTGGAACATATGGAAGGCTTCCCTATTGATGTATTGGTAGGATACCTTGTTGTTGGGATGACTGATTGAGGGTGCTCTATGGCACACCCTGTTAGGTAAGACTAAAATAAAGGTTACCCTGGTGATGCATTGGTGGGAAACCTTGTTGTTGGGATGATTTATTGAGGGTGATCTATGGCACACCCTATTGGGTAGGATGAAAATAAAGGTTAACCTGATGATGCATTGTCGAGACACCTTGTTGTTGAGATGATTGATTGAGGGCACTCTGTGGCACACCCTGTGGGGTAGGACTAAAATAAAGGTTACCCTAATGATACATTGGTGGGACACCTTGTTGTTGATATTGATGGATGTTATGAGGAGGATTTTGTGTTCCACCTTGTTGAAGATATTGGTTATTTTGAGGGGGGCCTTGTGTTCTACCCTGTTGTAGATATTGGTTATTCTGAGAAGGGTCGAGGTTGGATGTGTTTTGAGGTATGTATTGTGTAGGAGGTAGATTTTTATTCTAAGGTTCCTATTGAGATGGACCCCCTTGGTACATTTGTGCTACCACTTCTTGTTCAACCTGAGTTGGTTTTCTAAACAAGGGGTTCTCTTTCGGTTGATCATTATTTTGTGAGAACACTGGTGGCATATTTGGTCTTTCTGGAGGTTGGGTAATTTGTCTCAAAACTGAGTTATCCCCTAAGGGAATAAGGTTGGGGTCTTTGAGAGCTTCTACATTGAAATCCACAAGTAACTTAGCACCACTTTGTGCTAACTTGAAGAAATTGGAATTTGGGTCTTTTCTCAACAACCCGTCCATTAGTTTCAGAACCTTAGGGTTGTTAGAATGTTCAAATAGTTCATCCTCATTTATCTCTTCGTCATTGTTTACCTCCTCTATGATCACTTGGTTTGGGTCTTGGTTACTTTGCTCCATAACCTCCTTCTGTTTACGACTTATTTCCTCCTCAATGAAAGTGTCTCTATATACTGGTCTCTTTTGGGGAGTTTCAAGGTCACTTGGCCTATAGCCCCATGGGCTACTCTCATTAGTCATGGTGTTCATTGGTAGGATACTGGTAGTATTATTGTTGGATTCCATATTTTTTCTATGTTGTGATCTCATGGTTGTCATAAAAAACTTGGCTCTCCTATGGAACAGTGGTATACTCTCTAGTTTGACTCCAATCCTAAAGACCTGATGTTGTTTGGTTCTTTTCTCTATATAATTTCAGTATCATGGAACAGTCCAGGATTTTGACCAAAGAAAAATAGATATAACCCTAGATTTCCCTTGGATGCACGTCTATAGAAGTTTTCTACCAATTTGTTTATGTTTTTATGTAGCACTGAGAGGTGTTTCTTGAGAGCCTTTGGACTCAGATGTCTAAGCCTAAAATGACAACCTATGGATTTTACTTTAGGAATCTTGACCTTCTATGAGATCATGAAGTGGATAATTATTACCACGTGGGAGGTAGTAATATGGGTCTTCTAGCTGCTATGTTTTCTTTTTCTTCCTCTTTGTTTAGAAAAAAGGATGCGGTGAGAAATTGGTGAGGTGTTTCATTTTCTAAAAATATAGTTTCTTAAACTGATTATTATGTCAGTTTGTGCACCTATAGTGTGCATGAGACTTGGTTGAATAATTGGTGCTATAAGATCTGGTTGTTGAACTGGGGTAGTCATTCACCAAATGGTCATAATTTGGTGGTGTTTTATGGTATGGTTGTTGTGAAGCTCAAGACCCTAGGGTTTGAGTGTTGATTTGGATGACACTACTTCTTTGGGAATCAAAATATTGAAGAACTAAGGTCTATATTCCATTTCCTTATCCAGAGGATATGTTGCGGGAAAGTCTACTTGTACTATCTCTGAGTCCCAAGTAACTGTTAATATCATGGACTTCTAAGTGGAGGAATGAACTTAATGGTTTGCTTGATTTTGATTTCAAATAGGTAGGATGGAAATAATGGATGTAGGACTATATGACCTATCTTTCCAATTGTTTTGGTTCGAATAATGATCTTGTGAACAAATCTTTTTCAGATTTTTCTCCATGTTTTGAAATATGGCAAGTGATAAGACAACACTTGGATTGACTCAACAAGCATGGACTTATGTGGCCTTCATGTCTATAACTTAGGTTGTGAAATCATAACACCCAAGCCATAGTTCCCAAATGTTTTCTTTGATTAATGTACCCTGAAATCAAAGCTAGAAAGTTTGAAAACCTTTAAGGAAAGATCCTTTCAAAGGGGTGCAAACATAAGGCTTCTCTCACAAGTGTGCACTAAATCAAGGGGTTTGTGGTTTAACCATCTTGTTCAATGTTTGTTTTGAATGTGTTCTTTTCTATTTAAGTCAAACACATAATTTGATGTCAATTTGTTTTGAATGTAATGGGATAAGTTTAACATAAACCAACAATTACAACCCTAGGGGATAGACACCATTGTCTTAGGTAGGCCTACCTCATGCTCCGAAGAGATGATTTTACATGCAACTTATGGTGCGGGCCTGTAGTCGGACATGGAAAGTAACTTCTCAGAAGTAAATTCTGATGCACCACTTTTAGAAAATGTTTTTGGATAATAGGGTAGCTTCTAAAACAATTTGGTTCTTAGTGATAATTGTGAACGCTAAAATATGACACTCACCTACTAGCCACTTAAGGCTCTTTAACCGTTCTCATTCCACTCAAGGTATAGGATTAGGTGCAATCTGTTGTCAACACAACTTGAAGCTACTTTCTTATGATTTTGCAACCTTTAATATAGCCCGCCAGTAAATGTGTTTCGAGACCTTGGAATAAGTTCTCCAGTGTGGGATGTATCTCAAGGAAAGCCCCCTCTTTAAGGTAAATTTGAAAAATAAAGTTTGTTTAAAAATATTATTTTGCTCACCCAAGATCGCCAAAAGGTGCGAGGGGAGAAGATAAAACAATTTCAGCTTTGCCAATTATTGTATGCACATAAAACACTTCATTGAATTTTGATTCATTTTAAGCACCTCTAGCAATGTTATCCCCAAAAAATTGTTTTAAAGCAAAACAAAAGTTATTTTTAACTTACGCCAATATGAAGTGTTGAAGACATCAGTCAATTAAGATAACAATGGTGAGAAATCACAAAGAAGTATTTTTTTATTTTTATGAGCTCCAAATGAGGTGTTTCTAAGAAAGGCAATCCTTGTCTTATCTTGGTCAACAAATGAAAAAAAACGTGCGTGCATCAAGAAAATGAAAATGATTTTGCTCTTTTTTATGCACCAAAATTAAAGGTTTCTACTTATGAAAACATTAAATGTGTTCCTTTTTAGAGCCCAAAATTGAAGTGTTTTTGTTCTTTTTACGAGCACCAAATGAAATTCCTAAGTTAAAAAGCTTAAAATTTGTTCATTTTTATCAACACCAAAATCAAATGTGAGTTTGTGTTGTTCATTTTAGAGCACCAAAGTGAAAATTCCTGTTAAAAAAGCTTGAAATTTGTTCTTTTTATCAACACCAAAATCAACGTGTGAGTTTTGTTGTTGTTCATTTTAGAGCACCAAAGTGAAATTTCCTAAGTTCAAAAAGCTTGAAATTTGTTCTTTTTATCAACACCAAAATCAAAGTGTGAGTTTTTTGTTGTTCATTTTAGAGCACCAAAGTGAAAATTCCTAAGTTAAAAAAGTAATTTCAACAATTGGGACCGATCATCTTCCCTATAATAAACATGTTAGAGTTGCTGGAATCCTACATCAAACTTGTCAATTCTTGACTACACATAAAAAACAAGACACCTATTAGTGAAAACCTATTACAAGAGTGTAGGATTGGTGCATTTGTCTACCAGAAAAAATGCTTAGAACATAAAAGACATGCACTAGTTTCAAACAACTACACAGTTTTAAGAACAAATGCTCAAAACCCAGTCAAACAGATGCTCACTCAAGAAATTACAAATGTGCCATTCCTATGACAACTGCGCAGTTCTTCTGAAAAATGCAACATTATTCTAAAAATGCGCAGTTTTCTTGTCAGAAAGATGCTCAAAATTTTCATATAGATATTCAGGTCTTCAGAACGAGTGCATGAAAACTGTGACAAAAGCGTTTCCGAGACCTACAACTTCAAAAATGGCTCAAACAAAGATTAGAGAAGGAGACAAGGGTCCCACCATGTGTGCCAAAATGTGTGAGGGGGAATGAGGATGTTAGATCAATGATCCAAGAGGGACATTAGAGAAATCTGATGAAGAAAACTGATCTACAACTAAAAAGCTTAAATCTAAAATCTATAAACTCCTACACATACAAAATTGAAAGTATACTAATGCAAACATGATAAGGAATCTACTAATTACCAAAATGAGAACAAAAGATAGCTTTTACCATCCCGTAGCGGAGTGTATTCGCTTGATGTTGGATTGTTCTTATCACAGCAAAGCCTCCAAAGTTCATTTTCAAAGTGTGGATGAATACTTGTTGTGTTTGGTTGATCGAAGATGATGGATGAAGCTCTCTCTCAAGGATGATCTTGACAACACTTCGTTTCTCAATGCATATGAATTCTTCGATCCTTATTTATGAGCAAAGGGGTTTGTTATATAGAAAATGATATTTGAAATGGACGATCGAGATCGTTTTGAAGAATATCCAGATCAATGGTCGGAGTGTGTTGAGAGGATTTAGACATGAGATAATTGTGCAAAGTTGATTGCACAATTTGTGTGATTGGGAAATGGATTGGCTAGTCAAGACTCTGATTGATTAGTTAGCTAAATAGATTGATCAGTCAACTTTGTGATGGCCTAGTTAGGAATGTGATGTTTTAGTTAACTAAATAGATGGATTAGTTAACAAAATAGATTGATTAGTTAACAAATTAGATTGCTTAGTCAACAATCTTAATTTTCTCAATTTGAAAGTGGGTGAGGAATATGAATTAATTGATTTAATTAATTAATTCCTTTTTGAGATTTGAATGTACAAATCAAGTTTGACTTTTGCAAACAAAGTTGCATTAGTTTGATTTGATTTTTGATAATTGATTTGAATAGTTTGATGTAATTCAAATTTTTGGAGGGAAAGTGTTGTAATTAAATTATTATTTAATAACTTAATCCACTTAGGTAGATAAGGTGATTTAGCGATGTAATTAAATAATTGGCGTTATTTAATTAATCAGGTCGAAATAAGGTGGGATTAGGACTTTATTAAATAAATGAGATTTATTTAATTTATCAAAATGATGAAACTTGAATTAATTAAATAATGTTGTATTATTCAATTAACAGAGGAATTAGGGATTCTAGGACTTTATTAAATAAATGAAGTTTATTAAATTTGTCTGAAATGATGAAAAAGTGAATTAATTGAATAATGTTGTTTTATTCAATTAATAGAGGAACTAGGATTTTTGATGCCATTTTGATGTGATGCAATGTGAGAAAATTGCGGTATGATTCCAAGCATTTCGGGATGATTCTGAGATGATCTGAGACGTTACGGGATAATTTTGAACTATTTCAGGGTGATTCTGAGATGATTCGAGACTTTATGTGATGATTCCGAGTTATTATGAAGTGTTACAGGATGATTTCGAGTCATTCCAAAGTGTTACAAGATGATTTTGAGTCATTTTGAAGTGTTACAAGATGATTCTAATTCATTTTGAAGTGTTACATGATGATTTTGAGTCATTCTGAAGTGTTATAGTATGATTTCAAGTCATTCCAAAGTGTTACGAGATAATTTTGAGTCATTCCAAATTGTTACAGGATGATTTTGAGCCATTTTTGAAGTGTTATGGGATGATTTCGAGTCATTCTGAAGTGTTATGGGATGATTCTGAGTCATTATGAAATGATGTGAGATGATGTTCCATATCGTTTGACATTGCTTGAGGCTATTCGATGTCATTCAATGTTGTTTGATGTTGTTCAATGTTGTTTGATGTTGTTCAGTGTTGTGTGATAGGTGTCAAGTCAATTTTACATGTCTACACAAGTATCTCCCTCCCACCACCTCTCCCTCTCTCTCTCAAGTAGAGGGTTTAGAGTTTAGGGTTTATGTTGGGAAATCTGCCTCAACTTTCTGGCTTGAAATCTCTTGAAGACTTGGCTTTTTCTCTTCAGTCCTAGCCTTTATCGCTTTACCGCTGGGAACAGTTAATAGAGGCACGGTTGTGTGGTTTACAACTTTACCGTGAGCCTCTATTGTTTGATCCACGGTTGGGCGATGTTACCGCCTTACCACGGCGGTCTCCTCACTATTCGACAGTTGCGCAGTGAAGGCTCAACGGTCTAGCAAAGTAGTTACCTGCTTACTATGGGGGTCACTCAGAGAAGGCGTGGTGGCACAGTGAAACTGTGGCGGTTGGCACAGTTGGTTACCTCCCTACCGCGGAAGTCCTTCGGTCTTGGAACGATGCCACGGTATTACCTCCTTACCGTGGTGGGCTTCATGTCGACTATCAGTTATGTGCTGGCTTACTGCTACACCATGAAGGTCTTTTAGCTTGAGCATGGTGGACATGGCGGGCAATGATATATGCTTACCGCTATACCGTGGAGGCTTGTTCTTTAAGCCGCGGTGGCATAGTTGACGGTGACGGTTTGGCAAGCGGGTTGTTTTCGTTGTATCACAGGTGTCTTTCATGAGCATATGATGGATGGAGAGCAGTGGCGTGGTAGAAGGAGCTTAGGTTTTGTTGACTATTTGGGTGATGGTCAAAGTGGTGGATGAATAATGTAACGACACATGGCATGAGTATATTCATTTATTTTACATTGTTGTTGTAAATCAATGTTGATTGGTCAAAAGTCTTATTTTTTGATTTGTGATATATTTGCATTAAATGAATGATCTGATTCGACAGGTTGACAGAGTGTAGATATGTCTCTGTATCCCAATTTAATGTTGGGCGGCTCAATGTGTGCTGCATTGTGGTGTGCATTATCAGAGAAGGATGGAAGGCTTGTCGGTAGGGTAATTAAATATGCCCTGATGGTTGTTGATTCACAATGACTAAGAGGTCAATCGGTGAAGTGTCAAGATGATCAGATCATGTAGAGAGAGTGTTCAAGTGGCATGCTAAGGCATTGTAACCGTGAACACTAAGTGACACAGAACCGAGAAGATGTGAACCTGAGTGGCCGTGAGGTTGTGCTAGCCGAAAGGCTAGTTGAACGAGTGGGCTAGTGAAATGAAATGAATCTACACTATATGTTGTGTGAGGACATTGTAACAGTGCGAGGATTTTGTATAATGGTATTGCCTATATTCTCCAGATGGACAAGATGTAAAATTTTGAAGAGAATATCTCTGAGATTGTATTGTAACTATTTTTTTATTGATTAATACAATTGAGCCGAGTGTTTTGGAGGGTGGGGTTTTTTACACGAAAGGGTTTTCCCCACGTAAATCTGTGTGTCCATAAGTTTGTCTTTCATGCCATTTGATTCTGTAGTCTGAATCTATGCATGTGTTAAATCTCTTATTTTTTTGCATGTACTTTTCTCAGAAGGATTAATGGGGGAACCTTTGTGCCTATTTCTACTTTATGGCATAGTAGTTTGTTTCTTTGAGGTGATTTAGAAATTAAAGTCACTAAGACATTGATTTTCTTAGATGTTTCGTTCTAAGTTGACATGTCTCATCCCCAATAATTTAGGGATTAAGGGTTAAGGATAGAGGGTTTAGGGATTATGGATTATGATTTAAGGTTTAAGGGTAGATGGTGTAGGGTTGAGAGAGAGAGGGGGATTGAGGGTAGAGGGTAGAGGGTAGAGGGGTAAGGGTAGATGGTAGAGGGTTTAGGGTTTAAGGTTTTAAGGGTTTAAGGGTTAAGGGTATGGGTATACGGTTTAAGGGTAGAGGGTTTAAGGGTTTAGGGTAGATGGTAGAGGGTTTAAGGGTTAAGGGTATAGGGTACAAGGTTTAAGGTTTAGGGTTTATAGTTTAAGGGTTGAGGGTTGAGGGTTGAGGGTTGAGGGTTGAGTGTTTAGGGTTTAAGGGTTGAGGGATTTGTTAGAACTCAAAAAATATCATGTTTTCATTGGTCTCCACCCACTCACCTTTCACATATCACAGAATCTTGCCCCACATCAATTTTGTGATCAACACAAATCAGTAAGATTTGTGTGACCAGATCTATATTCAATCCCATTAATATGACTTTTTGCATACAAATATTCCCCTGATCATATCACAACAAAGACATAAAGCAATTGATCTATGTTCCTTTGAGTTTCTTCCTCAATCTCTCTCTTTATTTTGCATTTCCATTTGTCATTTCATCATTCAAATCCATAATCATTTCATTCCTATCCAAAATATAGTAGAGCTACTTCTCATATCATGAATAATTGCTCCTTATCGAAGAGATCATACATATGTCTTCCCGATCAATAAGTCACAGATCCTTCATTTGAGTTTTTTTTGCATGTCGGGAAGAGATACACAAGGTCACACCGATCAAAAACCCCATGAATGGCAGTTAAAACATATTTAGGGAGGCATAAGCTAGGTCACAATGATCAAAATACCCCAGAGATAAAAATACTGCATAATCGAGGACATAATACCTATTATCTCACTGATGAGAACCCATCGGCATGAGTAAAGTAGTCAGAGAAAAATTGTCAAGTCATATCGAGCTCAAAAGTCCCATCAGCGAAGGCTTCATCGGTAAGAAATACATATACTCTTACCGATAAAACTAGAGGACTGTTATGTCGGGGAGACATGTATTATCGACTTGAATCCCTTGGATCTCACAGAATGTATGGGTCACACTAATGAAGGAAGTTTCAGGGAGAGTCTTGCCAATCCGTCCGAATGGGTGAAGTGATGGAAAAATTATATCGAAGAGACATGTATGATTGGGTAGAATCCCTTAGGTCTCTTCGATGATGAAATTCATAACCGATGAGATTCTCGAAAAGAGTCCCACTGATTGCCCAACAAGGAATTTCATCGGTGAAAGAAGCAAGATCGATGGGGAAATTTTTTTTTCCCGATGCGAGTGCAGATGGTCATAATGCAAATAAAAGATTGAACAAAATATGCTTATAGTGGAAATCAATAATACAAGTTGAGAAAAATAAATTTCATTTGTTTTATCGAGGGTATTTAAAAGTCGACAATTATTTTACCCATAAAATAATAAGGGGTAAAAATTATAAAATATCTGCACGGGGAGGTGGAATATTTTCACCAATGGGATTAAATGGATGGGTAATTATTTTACCCGAAGGAGTGATCTATTAAATTGGGTAAAATATTTCAACCACACAATATATAAATGAAATATTTTTTCACTAAAGAAGCTATGAAAGCAGGTAATTATTTTTATTTTAAGAGCTAAAGAGTGAAGATTTCCAGCAAAAGAACAATTTGATAATCACTAAAATTAATTTCACAGAAATAATGAATATTAAAATATTTAATTTGCCGAAGGCGATTAATTAAATATTTTTGTTAAAGAAGAAAAATATTGAAGAGGTGCAACGAACAGATACGAAGGGTCATAACCCTAAAAATACAATGTATATATGCCAGATGAGATCACATGAGATTAGAACAAGATTAGATTTAGGAGTTAGGTAGGAGATATACAAAAGTACTTTCAAAATGTTTATCATATAAACTTTACTGTATAGACCATGATGCATGCATAAATTTTGGCTGAAATCAATGGAAGATCTTTAATTATGTGGCTCAATATTGGTGTCAAATGTTTGTTAAATTCAAAAGAAACTATCTGGCTATCTCCACATTGTTTCTTCTCTATTATTTGAAGTTGCATGTCCAAGTTGATATTTGAATTTCATCAAAACACATTTGTTGTTATTGTGTAGTCAAGTTAATTGGTTCCTGTCGAAGAATTAAAATCCTTTTAATTGATTATAGTAACTTGGGGGTAACAATTGGATCAATAAGAAGAGTTAGGTAATTGGTATGATTGTCATACTATCTCCACATTGATGTTATCTTGTTATTCAAATTAAGGGTATACTTTATTTTGTCAATACACATTTTCTATCATTGTGTGGTTTTGTTAATTGGTTCCTTCAAGGAAGGATTAAAATCTTTTTAATAAATCATAGTAACCTACACTACAAAAAATCCCAATGATTAACTCCCTTTTTTCCTCCTATTTTTGCTTCCACCCACTGTTTTAATGTTTTTTTCTCCAGTTTTTTGAAAAATTCGACGCTATTTATTGGGTTGACACCATTTTGGCATTTTTTGCGTCGATCAGGACAAGTAGGCACTAAATTAGGTGCTAATTAGCACCAGATTTAGCATCAGGTTTAGCGTCGGGTTTAGCATCGAGTTTAGCATTGAGTTTAGCATCGAATTTAGCACCGGATTTAGTGCCAGATTTAGCACCAGATTTAGCAGCACCAGATTTAGTGCTGGATTTAGCATTGGATTTAGCGTCGGATTTAGACAATGGCATATTAGTAAGAGATATTATTGTCTCATCGACACCGGAAACCAACATCAGAGGAACATAAGATCTAAGGTCGATGAGACATTAAGATATCGGTAAGACAAGTAAGATTGTCTCATCGACACTCTTCAAGTAATGATCAAAAGCATACACCGCTATACCGTCGAGAAGGTGAGCAACATATGCGATAGAGCGGTATACACTAAAACCCCACTACTAGAAGGCTTTTGCAGGGTGCTGATATACCACACTACCACCAGATAGTCAAAATCCTCTCGCGGTATCGCGGTATACACCGCACTACCGCTAGGCAGTAAGAAATCTCTCGTGGTATGACAGTATTAGGTAGTTCGATTTAGCGTCGGATTTAGCGCCAGATTTAGATAGTGGCATATCGGTAAGAGATATTAACTTGTCTCATCAACACCAGAAACCAACATCAAAGGAACATAAGATCTAATGTCGATGAGACATTGAGATATCGCTAAGACAAATAATATTGTCTCATCGACACTCTTCAAGTAATGATCAAAAGCATACATCGCTATACCATCAGGAAGGTGAGAAACATATGCGATAGAGTGATATACACCACAACCCCGCTACTAGAAGGCTTCTGTAGGGTGGTGGTATATCGTGCTATAGCTAGATAGTCAGAATCCTCTCACGGTATGGCGGTATACACCGCACTACCGCCAGGCAGTAAGAAATCTCCCCCAGTATGGCGGTATTAGGCAATCTGATTTAGCGTCAGATTTAGCACCGGATTTAGATAGTGGCATATTGGTAAGAGATATTAACTTGTCTCATTGACACTGGAAACCAACATCAGAGGAACATAAGATCTAATGTCTATGAGACATTGAGATATCGGTAAGACAAATAAGATTGTCTCATCGACACTCTTCAAGTAATGATCAAAAGCATACACCGCTATACCATCGGGAAGGTGAGCAACATATGCGGTAGAGTGGTATACACCACGACCCCACTACTAGAAGGATTCCATAGGGTGGTAGTATAATGCACTACTGCCAGATAGTCAGAATCCTCTCATGGTATATCTGTATACATCGCACTATCACCAGGTAGTAAGAAATCTCCCGTGGTATGGCGGTATTAGGCAGTTTGATTTAGCATTGGATTTAGCACCAGATTTAGCATCGGATTTAGACAGTGGCATATCAATAAGAGATATTAACTTGTCTCATCGACACTAGCAACCAACATTAGAGGAACATAAGATCTAATGTCGATGAGACATTGAGATATCGGTAAGACAAATAAGATTGTCTCATCGACACTCTTCAAGTAATGATCAAAAGCATACACCGCTATACCACCGGGAAGGTGAGCAACATATGTGGTAGAGTGGTATACACCACAAACCCACTACTAGAAGGCTTCTGCAAGGTGGCAGTATATTGCGCTACCGCCAAATAGTAAGAATCCTCTTGTGGTATGGCGATATACACCACACTACCGCCAGGTAGTAAGAAATCTTCGGTGGTATGGCGGTATTAGGCAGTCTGATTTAGCACCAGATTTAGATAGTGGCATATCAGTAAGAGATATTAACTTGTCTCATCGACATCGGAAACCAACATCAGAGAAACACAAGATCTAATGTCGATGAGACATTGAGATATCAGTAAGACAAATAAGATTGTCTCATCGACACTCTTCAAGTAATGATCAAAAGCATACACCACTATACCACCGAGAAGGTGAGCAACATATACGGTATACACCACAACCCCGCTACTAGAAGGCTTCCACAGGGTGGTGGTATACCTAGCTACCGCTAGATAGTCAGAATCCTCTAATGGTATGGTGGTATACACCGCACTACTGCTAGGCAGTAAGAAATCTCCTGCGTTATCACGGTATTAGGCAATTTGATTTAGCACAAGATTTAGTGCTAGATTTAGATAGTGGCATATCAGCAAGAGATATTAACTTGTCTCATCGACACCAGAAACCAACATTAGAGGAACATAAGATCTAATGTCGATGGTACATTGAGATATCGGTAAGACAAATAAGATTGTCTCATCGACACTCTTCAAGTAATGATCAAAAGCATACACCCCTATACCATCGAGAAGGTGAGAAACATATGCGGTAGAGTGGTATACACCACAACCCCACTACTAGAAGGCTTCCATGGGGTGGCGGTATACCGTGCTACCACTAGACAGTCAGAATCCTCTCATGGTATGGTGGTATACACCACACTACCGCCAGGCAGTAAGAAATCTCTTGTGGTATGGCGGTATACCGTGCTACCACACCTCTCTCACAATCATCCAGTGGTATAGAGGTAAAAGCATGAACTTAACAATTATGAATTTAATAGATAATAGTAATTTTTTATTATAAAATATATGTATTTTGTTTTTTAAATTTGTTTGAATATTAAAAGATTTAATGATTAAAAATATTTGAATTTTTTCACATCAATATTTTTGCCACCATGATTTGAGTTTTTTCACATCAATACTTTTTTCGCCATGATGAGTTAGAAAAAAATACCCAAACCCTAATTTTTAACTCTCATTTTCACTTGGTTTTTTTGGGCTCCCTTGCCCTATACATGCCGCCATCATTAGAGTTTGAAACCTTGAGCTTTCTGAAGGAGTATCTGTCAATTTTCTCCTTGATTTTGAGTTTTTTCTTCACATAAATGTTTTTTGAGGCTGAATCAGGTAAAGCTTTCATGGTTCATCATTTGTTTCCACTTATCTGAATGTGTTTAGAAAGACATTCCTTCTCAGATTCTCATGCATTTTTCTCTTTCTTTACTCTATCGATGCCTTGCTTGTCTTGAGGTTGACATCAAAGGACTTTTGGAGCTCGCATTTCTTCGAACAACAAGAAGTTGAGCAAGTTTCTGTGCACCATTTCTTTGTATCTTACCTCTGTTTTCTATCAAAATAAGCTCAATTTGGACTCAATAGATACAAATGAATGGGTGTTTTATTTCTACCATGCATCCTTATTTTGTAACCCTTCTATCTTGGCTCAACTTCTCTAGACTTAGCTCACTAGCAAAAGAAATGAAACAAATCATACTCTCCATATTTGGTTTGATCAAACGATGAAAGATTTTTTTATTTCTGCATTTTTTCTCTTTCCTGGTGATAGCTTAGTTGCAGCCTCTCTAGAATATTTTTTCTATTTCCAAAAAGAATACAGTGTAAAATTTTATTTATTATATTTTTTAGCCTCCTTCATGGATCCATGATTATGGCTACGGGCTCTATTCAATAGAATTCTGGGTTTGTCTTTGATCTGGGGTTTTTTGAAAACACGTGAATCATTTTACTTGGCAACTTTGGAAGAAAAGAGTTATGTATTCGACCGCCATGATGAACTAGGGTTTGAGAATTCTCCATATATTTTTCAATTGGTTCCTCCATGCTTGGGGTTGAAATCCTCCTACTACTAGATGGTAAGTTGCTTCTTCAGTATGTTGTAGCATTTTCACTCCATTTTCGAATGGTTTCGAGGCTTCTTGGTCGTGACCTCTCTAATTTTTCTGATGCATTCTTCTCTTCATTTCTTCTATAGAAGCTTTTATTTCTCTTTGCCACCATGATTAAGTTTTTGAAGCTTCCCATGGTGAAAAATAACTTGCATATTCAATGAAAACAAACAAACTCGAGCTCAGGTAAGCTCTATGCCGATATATACCTTCATTTTCTCTTTTGTTTTATGTGAATCAAAGCTCATTTTGAGCTCTCTCCACTCAGCACAATGGTGAAAATGCTTTGTTTTTCTATGTTTTCATGCTTCATTCTTGTATACTCGGTCCCTGGTCTTTCTGTAAGAAAAATGAAAAACCCTCTATGGAACTTGTATTTTCTTTAGAAGATAGTATTTTATGTACAACAATGGAAGAAATACCTATTTTCATGGTTGTGGCCATGCTTGCATTTATTTTTCATTTCCATAAGCATTTTCTTAAAAGGAAATATGATAGTTCTCCTTCATTTCTAGGTATTTTTCTATTTTTGAGGGTTTGTTTCACATAGGCCGAGGCTCTATATTTCCTTTTTTGGAGAAAATGAATACTTAAATCTTCATCTTCTTTGTCATTTTTTGATTTAAATCATAGCATCATTATGAATGACTGATCTAGGCTTTCATGAACCTTTTGAGTTACATACACTTGCTACATACTTTAATCTTATGTAGCCTTTAAAAGTGGAAATGGAATTGCATTACCTTATATTGATGATAGCTTGTCTTTGAATCAACAAAGTTCTTGCCATGTCCATAATCTCTTGCCAACATCATTACTGTCAAATTTTGCATCACTTTATGCTTCATGTAGTTCTATCACTTTGCAATACTTCACATGTATATTTTCACACTATTACCAACATGATGAGTTACTTTACCAAGTCTTCCCTTGAAATTATTACCAAGAAATCCTTCTCAAAGGCTACCCTTCATGACTGTCCTATGATCATTTGTAGAATCATTGGTATCTCCTCAAACCATCATGCATTGGTTGTTTATCAAAGTGTGCACTACAGTTGTTTGTGAATACTCATTGTATCAATAGAAAGATAATTACCAATGCATGTTAATTACTCATTTGCATCAATGTCCTTTCCTTCTCATGCATTTCTCTTTAGGACAACATACTAACATGATGGCTTTGGCCTTGCATTCGATTGTTCACCTTTTGTTGCTCCATGTAACTCATGATAGATATTGATAGCTCTTGATAACCTATAAAACCTCATTGAGTAACTTGACCATAATTATTATCCATAAGTGAATGTGATGCATATGTTCTTCAATGTTCATATTATCACAAAATCATTTGTTTCTTGGTAAGAGACAAACTGTTTCATTTTTGAATGATTTTTGTCCTTGTTCTTGTTCCCTTCTTTACTGGCTCCTTGATAATGTTGACAATGAAATACAACTCATATCATTATTAAAATGGACTTTTGATCCAACTTAAGAAGATTGAAATACATATCCAATAAAGTAATATTTCCAAGCAGCCTATTGTTTGATTCATTGTGAAAGATGCATAGAAACTTTCTTGATAATTCACACTATTTTGTTGCATCTTTTGAATCTGATCATGAAAGTTTATCAACTGGTATGATTCCATATTGATTTAATGCATCAAGAATAGGCTTATCATTGATTTGATAAATTTTCTTAATTTCCTATCCCTCCTAAAACATGAGGGCAACATGTCGGGCTCAACCCTCGTGGGAGCCACATTTTACTCTACATGTTGTAATCAGCTGAAAGAAAATAGTAACAAAGTTATGTCCTATATCTAAACAAAGAGAAAACATGTTAGATAAACAAAGCATATGATAGATGTGTTTGATAACTCTTTTGTTTTCTTGTACATCTATGATATGCTAGCTATTTTAATGTTTATAAGGATCAGATTATATGTTTACATATGTTTTCCTATGTACTGATTGGTGATCCTTCATTGCTCTAACCAACTTCTTCTCACAAATGCAGGGAAACTCAGAGTAGTATGGGCAAGTGAAAACTGGAGGCTGGATGGGCAAGAGAACTAAAGTTGATGCAAGGCAACTCAACTGGGATTCGTCATTCAGAATGATGGGTCCCCCTTATTTACATATGCATTTCCTTTTATCTGTAAATGTATAGTTTTTTCTTTATATGCATAAGAATAGTCAGTCCCTTGGCTTGTGAGGGACACTATACACTTATGGTTATCAATAAAGACTACCTTTGCAATAAATGTTGACTCTCTTTTCTATTGTATGCAATTCCCTTAATCAAATAATGCAATTTTTTGATACTCTCTTTTATGCACATGGATGAAACTTAGCAAAAAATGATGTACCTTTTATTGTTTAAATGCAAACACAATCATAAGTCTACCTGATTTAGTTGGAAACAAAATCAGGTAACAATAATTATCTTTTTATTTAATCATATGAGTTAAATAATTAAATTACTTACTCTTTAATCATATGAGTTATTTAAGAGGTGTGATATATTTAACTAATTAAATTGAAATAAAACATATTATTTAATTTACTTACTCTATAATAATATGAGTTATTTAAAAGGCATGATATATTTAACTAATTAAATTGAAATAAAACATATTAAATTAATAAATGGAAGCAAAAAAGAAACATTTTTAGAAGCAAAAAAGGAAGTAACAATGGAAGCCAACCTAAAAGCAAACCAAAAGCAATCTTGGAAGTAAAACTTGGCGTTATCTAGGAAGCAAAAACAAAAGCACTTCAGATAGCAAACAAAGAAGTAATAATGGAAGCAATTTTAGAAGCAACAAAAGATGCAATAATAGAAGCCATATTAGAAACAACAAAAGATGCAAAAATGGAAGCAAAGCTAGATGCAAGAAGTGGTGTTATATCAGAAGTAAAATTGGAAGCAAAACTGGAAGTAAAATTGGAAGCAAAATTTGAAGCAAAATTGGAAGCAAAATTGGAAGCAAAATCGGAAGCAAACTTGGAAGCAAAACTAGAAGCAAAACTGGAAGAAAAAATGGAAGCAAAACCAGAAGCAAACTTGGAAGCAAAACTAGAAGAAAAACTAGAAGCAAACGTGGAAGCAACACAAGAAGAAAAACCGGAAGCAACAAAATTCAGCGCTAAACCTGGTGTTGAATTCGGTGCTAAATTTGGCGCCGAAGTGAGCATACCAGTTTCCACCAAGTTTTGCGCCAACAAAAGTGCCCAATTCATGAAATCAAATGCACTAAAATCCAACGCTATTTTAGGCGCTAATTTCCTATTTTGTTGTAGTGTTGGTAGGATCAATTGGATCAATAAGAAGAATTTTTCAATCAATTCTTGCACATTTATACAAGGTATAAACAAACTTTAGTGCCAAACAATGAGAATTTTAACCAATACTAGCCACCTATTATAGAACTTCTTTGACTTTGCATACCCAACAAAGCACTGGTCTTTCTTTTCAATCATATATAATTCACTTTAGGAACTTTAGAAAGTATTCATTTCCAAATAACTACATATGTTAACTAAACATATTTATATACCTTGATATTGCTTATACAATTTATACCAAATTATCCATTACATCTACTTCACTTTCCATTGCCACTATAAGTAGATTTAAGTACTTAAGTGTAACATAGCTTTCAAATCTTCTTCATTAGTAAGGTCAACCTGCCTAGGTCTAGCAGAGCTTGAAGAGTAGGGAGTCATCAACCTAATAGGTTAACTCTGTTCATTGGTTCAGAAATGTTGCAAGTCTGATCATAGAGCTTGCCATCCTCTTAGGACTTGAAACCTACATTTTTGAGACCCAACAGGATTAAGGGTTGAGGGTTGAGGGATTAGCATAGAGATTTTAGTTGTGTTTAAAAGGGTTTAAGGGTTGAGGGTAGAGGGTATTGGGTTTAAGGGTAGAGGGTAGATAGTTTAAGGGTTTAGGGTTTAACCTGGTTAAGGTTTAAGGGTTGAGGGTTTGAGGGTTTAAGTGTTTAAGGGTTGAGGGTTAAGGGTAGAGGGTAGAGGATAGAGGATTTAGGCTTTAGGGTTTAGGGTTTATAGTTTAAGGGTAGAGGGTTTAGGGTTTAACCTATTTGAGGGTAGAGGGTAGAGGGTTGAGGGTTTAGGGTTTGAGGGTTGAGGGTTGAGGGTAGAGGGTAGAGGGTAGAGGGTTTAGGGTTTAGGGTTTAGGGATTAAGGGTTAAGGATAGAGGGTTTAGGGTTTAGGAATTACAATTTACGGTTTAAGGGTAGATGGTGTAGGGTTGAGAGAGAGAGGGGGGGTTGAGGGTAGATGGTAGAGGGTTAAGGGTAGATGGTAGAGGGTTTAGGGATTTAGGGTTTAGGGTTTAAGGGTTAAGGGTATATGGTTTATGGTTTAAGGGTAGAGAGTTTAAGGGTTTAGGGTAGATTGTAGAGGGTTTAAGGGTTTACAATTTAAGGGTTGAGAGTTGAGGGTTGAGGGTTGAGGGTTGAGGGTAGAGGGTTTAGGGTTTAAGGGTTGAGGGATTAAGGGTTGAGGGTTGATGGATTAGCGTAGAGATTTTAGTTGGGTTTAAAACAGTTTAAGGGTTGAGCATAGAGGGTATTGGGTTTAAGGGTAGAGGGTAGATAGTTTAAGGGTTTAGGGTTTAACCTAGTTAAGGGTAGAGGGTAGAGGGTTTAGGGTTTATAGTTTAAGGGTAGAGGGTTTAAGGGTTTAGGGTTTAACTTGGTTAAGGGTAGAGGTTTGATGGCTGAGGGTTGAGGGTTTAGGGTTGAGGGTAGAGGGTAGTGGGTTTAGGGTTTATGATTTATGATTTAAGGGTAGATGGTGTAGGGTTGAGAGAGAGAGGGAGGGGGGTTGAGGGTAAAGGGTAGAGAGTAGAGGGTTAAGGGTAGAGGGTAGAGGGTTTAGGGGTTTAGGGTTTAGGGTTTAGGGTTTAAGAGTTTAAGGGTTAAGGGTATAGGGTATACGGTTTAAGGGTTTAGGGTAGATGGTAGAGGGTGTAAGGGTTAAGGGTATAGGGTATAGGGTACAAGGTTTAGGGTTTAGGGTTTATAGTTTAAGGGTTGACGGTTTAGGGTTTAGGGTTTAAGGGTTGAGGGTAGAGGGTATTGGGTTTAAGGGTAGCGGGTAGATAGTTTAAGGGTTTAGGGTTTAACCTGGTTAAGGGTTTAAGGGTTGAGGGTTGAGGGTTGAGGGTTTAGGGTTTATAATTTAAGGGTAGAGGGTTTAATGGTTTAGGGTTTAACTTGGTTAAGATTATATGGTTGAGGGTTGAGGGTTGATGGTTTAGGGTTTAAGGGTGAGGATTTAGGGTAGAGTGTTTAGGGTTTAGGGTTTAGGGATTAAGAGTTAAGGGTAGAGGGTTTAGGTTTTAGGGATTATGATTTATGGTTTAATGGTAGATGGTGTAGGGTTGAGAGAGAGAGAGGGGGGTTGAGGGTATAGGGTAGAAGGTTAAGAGTAGAGGGTAGAGGGTTTATGGGTATAGGGTTTAGGGTTTAAAGGTTAAGGGTATAGGGTTTACGATTTAAGGGTAGAGGGTCTAAGGGTTTAGGGTAGATGGTAGAGGTTTTAAGGGTTGAGGGTATAGGGTACAGGGTTTAGGGTTTAGGGTTTAGGGTTTCAGGGTTGAGGGTTGAGGGTTGAGGGTTCAAAATTTAGGGTTTAGGGTTTAGGGATTAAGGGTTAAGGGTAGAGGGTTTAGGGTTTAGGGATTACGATTTATGGTTTAAGGGTAGAGGGTGTAGGGTTGAGAGAGAGGGGGGGGGGTTTGAGGGTAGAGGGTAGAAGGTTAAGGGTAGAGGGTAGAGGGTTTAGGGGTTTAGGGTTTAAAGGTTTAGGGTTAAGGGTTTATGGTTTAAGGGTAGAGGGTTAAGGGTATAGGGTAGAGGGTATAGGGTAGAGGGTTAAGGGTAGAGGGTAGAGGGTTTAGGGGTTTAAGTTTTAGGGTTTAAGGGTTTAAGGGTTTAGGGTTTAGGGTTTAGGGTTTAAGGGTAAAGGGTAGAGGGTTAAGAGTAGAGGGTAGAGGGTAGAGGGTTTAGGGGTTTAGGGTTTAAGGGTTTAAGGGTTTAGTGTTTAAGGGTTGAGGGATTTCTCTCTCTCTCTCTCTTCATCTCTATGTCTCTCCCTCTCTCTCTCTCCCAGTCCCTCTCTCTCTCCTCCCTCTATCTCTCTCCTATCTCTCTCTCCTTTTTCTAGTAGTCTCTCCCTCCCACCCCCTCTACCTTTCTCTCTCAAGTATCTTCTTCCTACCCCCTCTCCCTCTCTCCCTCTCCCTCTCACAACCACTCCCTCTATCTCTCTTCCACTCCCTCCCTCTCTCACTCCCTCTATCTCTCTCCCTCTCCCTCTCCCTCTCTCTCAAGTAGATATCCCTCCCACCACCTCTCCCTCTCTCTCACACCCTCTATCTCTCTCTCTCTCTCCCTCTCCCTCTCCCTCTCTCTCAAGTCTCTCCCTCCCACTCTCTCTCCCTCCCTCTATCTCTCTCAAGTCTCTCCCTCCTACCCCCTCTCCCTCTGTCAGGTCTCTCTTTGCATCTATCACTCACTCCCTATATCTCTCTCCCACACCCTCTCTCTATCACTCAATCTATCTCTCTCGCTCTCTCTCAGGTATCTCCTTCTCACTCCCTCCCACTCTCTCTTCCTCCCTCTCTCTCAAGTATCTCCCCCCACCCCCTCTCTCTCTCTCTCACTCCCTCCATCTCTCTCCCATCCCTCTATCCCTAGTAATCCATCTCCCTCGAGTACTTCCTCTCCCTCCCACCCCCTCTCCCTCTCTCAAGTCTCTCTCTCACTCCTTTTATCTCTCCCATCCCTCTATCTCCCACTCCCTCTCCCTCCCACCCCCTCTCTCTCACATTTTCTCCCTCTCCTTCTCTCTCAGGTGTTCTCCCACTCTCTCTCCCTCCTACCCCCTCTCCCTCCCTCTCTCTCTCTCTCTCTCAAGTATCTCCCTCCTACCCCCCCTCTCTCTCTTTATCTCTATGTCTCTCCCTCTCTCTCTCACTCCCTCTCTCTCTCACTCCCTCTATATCTCTCTCATCACTCTATCTCCCACTCCATTTCTCATCTATATCCCTCTCCCTCTCCCCCTCTCTCAGGTAGGAGGGAGAGACTTCAAAGAGAGTGTGAGGGAGTGAGAGAGAGAAAGAGGTTTGAAGGCTTAGGGTTGAGTGTTTAAGTGTTGAGGGATTAGGTTTGAGGGTAGAGGGTATTGGGTTAAGGGTAGAGGGTAGAGTGTTTAAGGGTTTAGGGTTTGAGGGTTGAGGGTTGAGGGTTGAGGGTTTAGGGCTGAGTATTTAATGGTTTAAGGGTTGAGGGTATAGGGTTGAGGGATTACGATAGAGAGGGAGGAATGGATGGAGGGAGAGATGGAGGGAGAAGTGGGATAGAGAGAAGGAGATAAGAAGAGGGAGGGACAAAGATAGATGAGGGTTGATGATCAAATGTTTAGGTTAGAGGGTTCATAATTAAGGGCATAGGGTTGAGGGTAGACAATTTAAGGGTTTAGGGTTTAAGGGTTTAGGGTAGAGGGTTGAGGGTAGAGGGTAAAGGGTTTAGGGTTTAGGGTTTAGGGTTTAGGGTCTAGGGTCTAGGGATTGAGGGTTAAGGGTTAAGGGTTAAGGGTAGAGGGCTTAGGGTTCAAGGATTACGATCTAAAATTTAAGGGTAGATGGTGTAGGTTTGAGAGAGAGAGAGGGGATTGAGGGTAGAGGATTAAGGGTTAAGGGTAGAGGGTAGAGGGTTTAGGGGTTTAGGGTTTAGGGTTTAAGGTTTAAGGGTTTAAGGGTTAAGGGTATAGGGTTTATGGTTTAGGGTTAGAGTGTTTAAGGGTTTAGGGTAGATGGTAGAGGGTTTAAGGGTAAAGGGTATAGGGTACAGGGTTTAGGGTTTACATTTTAAGGGTTGAGGGTTGAGGGTTGACAGTTGAGGGTTGAGGGTAGAGGGTATTAGGTTTAAAGGTACAGGGTATTGTGTTGAGGGTAGAGGGTAGAGGGTTTAAGGGTTTGGTTTTAAGAGTTTAGAGTTGACGGTTTAGGTCTCCCATACCTCTATCTCCCACTCCCTCTCTCAGGTCTTCCCCCACCATAACTGAATAAATCTCTCCCTCTCAAGTCTCTCTCTCTTAGGTCTCACTCCCTCCCATGCTACCTAGACTAATTTATGTCACTCTAACGCCCTTTCTCATAGTCCATCTCTATCAGGTCTCACTTACCTCCCACCCTACCTAGAAAAATATATTTCACTCCAACCCCCTCTCCCATACTCCCTCTCTCTCTCTCTCTCTCTCTCTCTCTCTCTCTCTCCCATTGGTCTTTTTGTATCTCTCAAGTCTCATCCCTCCCAAACCCTCTCCCGTTGTCAAGTATTTCCCCCCACTGTAACTAGATAACTCTCTATCCCTCTCAAGTCTCTATCGCTCTCATGTCTCAATCACTACCACACTACCTAGAATAATCTCTCTCACTCCTATCACCTCTCTCTCTATCTCAAGTGTCACTCCATTTGTCTCTATGGAAGGTGAATATTTCAAAACAACACATTTGGCGCTCTCCAAATTTGGTGAGCACCAAATGTGTTTTACCTTGAAACAGTAAAATAGGGGTTGATCCCATGATTTAGGTCCACATGCTTCTATATTTGTCTAGTTCAATGCTTTATCCGATTCAAAAACTCCTTTTTTATGCAGTTGACTCCATGTTGTACCAATCTATGCTTGATCCATCACCTTCTTACCACCAATATTTATGCTAGACAATTTAGAAGAAGAAATTTTGAATTTTCTACATCATTTTACATTATCTCAGGTAATATATTCATTTTGGTAATATTGAAATATTTATATTTAGTATATTTGTTTGTTTTTGACAATATAAACTAAATTCCTTTAATGATTTTATTAATCATAACAATTGGACATAGAATTCAACATTGAATTAGATGGGAGATGCATAATTTTTTTAAATTTTTATGAGTTTGAAGAACAAAAAAATGAAAAACATGACATTTACTTCACACAAATTTACTTATGAATTCTATTTGCATTGCTTATAGTAGTCCATTTCCAGCATGTCTAGTGGAATTTACTCTATTTCATTTTAGATAGATGTTTATATTGAGTTTTTTTGTTTTGTTTCCAAAAAATTCAGACCATTCATTTGATGATTTTATGAATCTTCATTGTTATACATATAATTTAACATCAAATAAGATGTGTATTTCTGCATGTAAAAGCATAACTTTTAGGAGCTTCAAGATATAAAATGGAAAACATGACATAAGAGATTCAAATTCATTATTAGTGATGGTTGTGGGAAATTTTTTTATTTTCAACTAATTTGGAAAACCTAATAGCTTTAATCAATGTTAATGCAAGTTTCCATTAATTCATTTGTTCCATAAAAAAATCATCTTCATCACATGTGCTTAGATAAATTCAAGTGAGTTGACATATTTGTTAACGCAAGTTTCCATTCATTCATACCATTTACCTTTCTAATAAATTAAAAAAGAGAAAATTTTGTGCAATTGAGAATACTTTTTGTCTTTCTAAGTTACCTCATTGCCAAAGAAATACTGAATAATTATAAGATATAGCATCACAAACCCTTCTTTGAATTCATATTCTTCGTGGCTTCGTTGACAATCAAAATGTGGTTTTGAGAACAATAAACACAAGATTCTCTAGTTTTCATTTAGGTGGCAAAAACTTATACCCTAGGTTTGTGATGCAGAACAGTGAGACAAAACCTTCAAAAATCACAATTATATTAGTTTCAAACAATCTTCAATAGAAAAACCTCAATTCAATGCTCAGCTGACCAATTCACATTCACTTCCTTATAGCATTCATAACAGAATTTTTTTTTCATATCTTATCAAAGACAACTCAAAACCACAAACCCTTGACCTTTTCAAACACCCATTAAGGCCTTCAAAAACATATGTCAAAAACATAGTAGGTCAATTTGGACCAACATCACCAAAACAATGCTACTACGCTGCCCCAATAGGTCAATTAGGCCACTTTTACAAAGCATCATACCTAAAAAAACACTTTTTCAGTCCCAATTCTCTTTTGATAGACCTTCACCAGCCTACAAAACTTTAGATTCAACAAATTTTAGTCACTGGAACCCTCTCTAAAGCATCTAAACACTAAACCCTTTCTTTAGGCCTTTCTATGCTTGAAACAAGGAGGGTTTATTGAAAATCAACGTTCCAGGCCTCTAGCCACTTTTCCAACTCTTCAAACACACTCAAATATGTTTGCCCATGCTAAAAAAGTCAATTATCTTCCTCTACCATTGCTATTTCACCAAACTCCCATTCTAAACCACCATTTTGAAGCCAAAATTCACACAAATACCCCTGGGGCAGCATCAAAACTCCATCATATCATACTCTCTAATCAAAATCTCTACTCTAACATCTAACCCTATAGATATGAAATCATTGGTATGGATATGTTTGAAAATTTATGCATTACTCACTTTTCTTGTGGTATGGAGGTAGACGTAGGTATGAAAAATGTTGTATAACATAAACATGTTTGATAATTCCAAACAACTCATTGCCTTCTTTCATAAAATTCTTTGGTGTGTTTCATATTTAATGCAATGTAATCAGCAATATCAATATGTTTCATAAAATACATTACTTAATTTTGTTCTATCTGTGTTTGTGGTTTTATGTCTGTTTGTGAGGATGTAGCATTCAACATCATGTCGAGGAAATGACCGAAGCCTCTAACATCGAAAGAAAGTGTAGTTAAAAATGCAAGGAGAAGAGAATAAAAAAATGTAGCTTGTGAAGCAAAGGAATTGCAACCCATATAGCCTTAAATTCCCGTGCAATCTAAGAGATGTCAAATTGGAAAAACAAAGGGCACGAATGAGTAAAGTTCATGGAAGGACATGAATGGATACCAAAGTTGGGGGCACATCATCAACCATAGGTGAAGCTCAATGCACATCTCCAGTTGAAGACACATCGGCAACAACATGTAGTTTTCCAAGTGCATCAGAAATCACTTCTCCAATTGAAGACACACCATCAACAACATTGCATTTCAAAATTATATCAACAAACACATCTCTATTTGAAGGCAATCCACAAATGACATCTCAATTTGGAGGTACAACATAATTTACATGTCAATCTCAAGGTATGTCATCAATTGCACCTCCGATTGAAGGTACGCAATCTATCCCTGATGTTGTTGACCTTCCTAATGACACAAATTTACATTTGAGAAATCCTCCTAGATTTTTGAATAGAAAACCTACAATTTTGATTGATATTGATTCCAATGTTTTGAAATGGATGCCTAATAAGATTCCAAAATGTACATGTCAAAGATATGCATAAAGGATATGGAGTTTATTTTTTGTGAAGCTAAGTGAGGGTGGAAGATGCCAACTATTTGTTGAAATGATGAGGCAACTCAAATTTAGTCCCACCATGAAGGCTCTTGGGCTAAGAGTTTCAAATGACTCAAGTGAAAATTCTATTATAAAGAACTTGATGAGTGCATATGAGAGTGTGGGTTCTACCTCACACACGAACGATAGTTGTGCCACACGACGTGTGATGACAACAACACTCTTCAACAATCAAAAAAGGAACAAGGTGAACCTTACAAAGGCAAGTCTTTGAAAATAAGTAGATAATCTCTAGTGAGAGCCAAAGGAAGGCGTGAAAGAGTGGAGGATCCGAATAGCAATTACTTATGGGCATTCTCGGGTAGAGCACTACGAAAAGATAAAAGAATTGCTCAAGGCTTGAGATCTTTAACAGTGAATTATTGGAAGGATAACAAAAGGAAATCTCCTAATCAAAGAGATGTTGTAAGAAGGAGAATTGGTAGTAAAATCCATGAGCCACATCCAAAGCATTATTTGGATAGCACTCAAACCCAATTTTTTGCTGATTTTGTACAAAATTTTATTGAAATTAAAATATGTCAAAGCTATTTTAAAATGCTAAAGCCTTTTTATGTCAAAAAAAATCACACATGCACTACTTGTTGTTGTAGAGTTCATATTGAGTTTTCTAACCATTATGATGTTTATCGACATATATGTGTAGATATGCATACTGATAATTTTTTGTAGGAATGTAACATAATACCTCCACCTAAATCCTCCAGGGAATTTTGATCTTCCATTTTATGTGAAAGAGAGGATGGTAAAAGAATTTATAAGTCATGTTTGGATGGCACATGTGATCATTGTGGTGGCATGCAACATTTTCCAATTTTCCAACACATGGCTAGTACACACACAATTGGAGACAAAATTGTGGAGTTTAACAAATATAAGATAGTGGCATATAGTCTAAAAGATGGGAAAGAAGCAAAGAAGTGTGAATTGGTTAGTGATAAGATTCTAGTGTATGAGTTTATGGGAATTTTCTGTGATTAGGTGGTGTATGAGTATGCAAGGCATACACACAGAGCTCAATGGTTGCAATCGCAGTTCAAGTTATGCAAGCACATGTTTCAACTTCGTAGCATCGTTTCAGTTGTCGACTTTGCTGAGAACTACACACTACAACCACACAACGAGGTGCAATCATAGTACTACAACTCCATGTAGGTTTCTATATTTGTGCATATAGCATTCATTCATGAAAATGATAGCATAGAGGAAAATAGGAAAGCATTGAGGGAGTATCACTTTTACATCAGTGATGATCGCACACATTCTACAGAGTTTGTGCAAGGTTGCTTTCAGATGTTCTATGTTGATCTGGCTAGTAGGGGCATATCATTCAGTCAACATATCATATGGTTAAATAATTGTACATCACAATTCAAGAATTCCATAATGTTTTACTGGTTGAGCAAGATGCATAGGATCAGTGGTGTTCAACATATGTGGAACTTCTCAAAGGTCGGGCATGGAAAGGGGGAGCATGATGGAGCAGGTGCATGTATCAAAAGAGACCTAGCATGAGAAGAGTTAAAGTACATAGATAATGTAAATTTGATAGATGTAAGATCAATTTTCCAATGGTTCAATCATGCAATGGGTCTAGGTAGTGAAGGTAATTCTTTAGTTCATAGATTTTTTCATTTAGTAGATGATACTAACATTGTAAAATATGAGGATTTTTGTACACTAACAAGATCGAGCAAGCTACACTCTTTTAGAAGCTCGAATGTAGGTACATGGATTATCCATACATAGAAGATGGAATACTTTTGTTCTACATGTACACTTCAAGCATGAAATGATTTTGAGTCAATAGAGTGGGTTGACGAATGGTTTGTAAGAAGTCTAACCCCACTTGATACTTATCATCTCCCAATGGATCTACAAATCACGGAGATGCAATCATCCGTTGACTCTAATCATGTATCGGACCTACTAGAACCAAGTAATATCTCTTACTTATAGTTTTTATTATGATGTTCAATAAATACATCTAACAAGATGAACATATCAATGCATGGCAAGTATATGCGGTGATTGCAGATGAAAACAATGAAGAGGATACAGATTATTACCTGTGTCATTGTATCGAGGCCAAAAAGAAATTGGAGGGCCTAGTTATAGATGGAGAAAACATAGAATATTATATAGGTTCGATGGTTGTTATTGGAACATGGCTTAGAAGGTACCTAGTTATGAATGTTGCAGTTTGGTTGTTTGAGGACTTTGACATGCATCCGAAGATTCTTCACTACTCGAACCTTGTCGTCGCCACCAACGTTCATTTCATCAAATATAAGGGTAGAATTGAAAACAAGAACTCGTGGAAAGTGCGTGAGTCTAACCATGAGGCAATTCTTGAAACAATAAAGAGTAGATTAGACCCGGATGGTTCCCTGGATTGATTGGTAAGTATGCACATTGAATTTGTAAAGTCGTGTTATTGATCATTGCTTTCTTTCAAGCGTTTAAGTTTGATTGTATAAGGGTTTGTAAAATTGTATTAATGTAGATATGAAAAATTATGGTTATATATTTCTCTCTATTTGGTGTAGGGGCACCAAGCTTCGGTGGTTGTACAAGAAATGGTCAATAAAGCTTTGTTTTCTTTGTAAATTTGAGTTTGTTTTTCTCTTTTTAAGTGTTGTAGCAGTTAATTGCATGAGCATGTACTGAAGGAAATTGAATAGAAGTGTTTTGATTTAATTAGATGGATTTTCTAGCCATATTTTGGTTTTTTTGGCATTGAAATCCATCTTGTTTTGAGCTCTTAGGGTGGATTTTACTATAGGCGGGTTCGGAAGTCTAAATTTCAAGTTTTGAGGTTATGAAGTGATTTAATGGCTCATCCCACCTAATGTATATACTATATCTCAGTGGGATAATTCCATTAGGTTGGTAATAGGTTAGAATATGATTCTTGGAGCAAGGGATATCATTTTGGAGTCATGGCATGTAGCCTTGGGTGGGAAAATGTGTGATTTTGAGTGAATTTGAGTGGTTTTAGAGTGTGAATGGATGAAATCCTTTGGGTAAGTCATTTTTTAGAGTCCTTTGAGAATTTAAAGACATCATATGGTATGTTTGGGGTGTTGTATGTGAGATTCAAGTGTGGGAAGAGTGATTTTCAATAAGGCTCCTTGGAAAACCTAGGTTTGGTGGCTTGAGAGTGAGGGTTTAGTGGATTGGTAGCTTGGTGAGTGGTTGGAGCTCTGGAAATTGTGAAATATTAAGTTTTTTAACCTATTTAATGATTATCCATAGTTTTTTATTTTATTGTAGGTGTTTGGGAAGGTGTCTCTTTGGAAAAGAGGCCTAATTGGCATAGTTGCCCCTACGATACATTGGGATTTTGGAGAATTTATTTCAAAGGAGTCTATGCTAATTTTGAGATATTTTTAAGGACATGAAAAAGGGTATCCAAATCTATTGTTATAGTCTAGAGAATTTTTTTGACCTAGAGTTATGTTTGACAGTCCCTTGGAAGAGAGCTACTAGCTAGTGAAGGCTTAGAGTGAGTTTGGTGCTAAAAATTATTCTTTGTGATTTGAGAGTGGTTTAGTTAAGTTTGAATGAGGATTTTAATCTTGTTAGATGCCTCTTTAAGTGCATGAAAGTTTCTGAAAACTTAAATGCAAATTTGGGTTTTTTGAAGGCCTAGTTCCTTGTTGAGCTTTATGAGTGCTTGGAGAACTAGTCAAGGAGTCAAGTTTATGATCTTGGTACTAATATATTTGTTTGTGCATGTGGCCCACCTAGCTCTACATCACTATTGACCACCAATTACAAACACAATCTCATCCAACTCAAACCAATAATTTTCCCTTACAACTCTTTTTCATCAACTCTTCACAATTTCAACCTAGTTTCCTTGTAGGTCTCCAACTTGATGTCTTGACAAATATCTTTTAGAGAAGGTTGTCTCTTCACAATAACTTCACCTTTTCAGACCCCCATTAAGCCCTCACAAAACATAACTCAAAACCTCAATAGGTCACTTTGGAACAACTCAACTTAAACTAAGTTTCAACGCTGCAAAGGGCTTCAATTAGCCCATTTTTATAAAGGGACACTCTTTCTAACTCACTTCCAATCCAAAATTCCACTAGATAGACCTTAAAATGCCTCCAAAATCACAAATTATTCAATCTCTGATCCAAAACCTGCCTTCTAGAGTCTCATTTAATGAAACCCTTATTTTTCACACAATAGACAAGCGTTTATTGAAAAATCCATCTCCATGCCTCCTGTGACCTTATTACCAAGCTTCAAACATCATTGTTTAAGCCTACACATGCTTAATAATCCTTAATATTATGATTCCCCCAAATTTCACCCACTTTTACTCTCTAAAACCTCAAATTTCCATTAAAAAATGTATTTCTCTCAACTAGGGCTTTGTGCCAAAACATACACATGACCTCCCCAGTCCTTGCAAACCTTCAAAAACATCAAAACCCACTAGATCTCACTAAAACCAATTGGTTCTACCCTTCTTCAAAATAAATTCTTCAATCTGCTACTTCAACCCATGCCTTTTAGGCCTGAATTCATGCATTATATACTTGATTGTCATTTGAGTTGTAATTAATGAAATTATATATTTATATTGTTTTCCTCTTGTATGAAACACCTAGAGCGCATGAGGTGCAGCGTTGTCCAGAATTTGGAGGTGCAATGGTAGATAAGGGAAAGGTAATTTAACTCAAATTCAATTGAATTAAGATTTTGAAGATCTTATAGTGATTAGACATGCATCGACATAGATTGGTAGTTTCATATACTTGTTATTTTTATGTACAAATGGTTATGAGCTACACATCCTTGTTAACAAGTGTCACAATGCCTGAAGGAGTAGGTGTTAGAACACTTGAAGGAGTAGGTGTTGAAACACCTCAAGGAGGAGGTGTCAAAACACCTGAAGGAGATAAATAAAAAGAGATGCCTAAAGAGGTATGTGTTTATTTTATTTTGTGTTTGGTAAATATGTTCCTATTACCGACAATTCTATGCTAACTTGTATCAATTTGATGTTTTTGTTCACATATATAGATTGACATTGCAAAAGTTGGTATGATTGGTTCTTTGAGAGGGGCATATTCTAGGACTCCTAACAATTTGAAGAGACGTATATATGAGGTAATCAAGATTTCAATTTTAGAGTTCAATTATAATTCAATGTATATTGATTTTGATGTTAATTATTTGATTTTAAATTATATAATATAACTAATCTCAATTGTGGTTTGATTTTTTCTTGTGCAGTTACCTTTAGAGCCAAAGAGTGCTTCAAAGAGGTTCCATTTTGATGATCCATTAGTAGTTTAGGATGAGATAGAAATTTTGGCATGTATATTTTGAATAGATATTGAGATGGCATATGCCACATTTTTTAAAACTTTGTTTGAGTTGGCATTGATGTCATTTTTGTATATGGACATACACTTGATTATTGGATAATTTGATATATAGAAGTTGAGAATCAAAATAATTCGTTCGTCATGTGCATGTTTAAGCTGTTCAAAAAATTTAATCTTGAGCAATTGTTAAATATCAATGTACAATAGCATAAAAAATAATGACTATATTATATAGTTCACAATAAAAAATAATGAATATTGGTTAAATTATATCATATATTGCTTAGTTATATTATGGTTATATTATATAGTTTAAAGAACTTTGAAGACAAGAACAATGGTAAAGCTAAACATTTTAACTTTAAAGTTTAAATACACAAATGTCATTGTCTCACACTACATATTTCATATTGCATTATTATTACATATTGAAATTCAAAAAATATCATAGTTTTATGTTGATAAACATGCCAAAGTGATGTAGAGCAAGGTGGAAAACTCTCAACAAACCAACTACCCTTTAATCTTTCTTCCAAACACAAAACACCATTGGACAACCATGATCAGGGTACATAAGCACTAAATCAACAATAATCTTCCAAAGAAACACTCACCAGCACTCCAAAACTCAAAACCCTCACTTTTGACAAGTTTCACAGGGGGTTTATTGAAAACCTCGCCTCTAGACCTTTCCTCACTGTTTAAATTCCTCTAACACCTTCAAATATGTCCACCCTTGCTTAATTAACTCTTACAGAGTGTTTCCCCAAGTGTTTTCCATCACTACCTACTCTTAATCTCCAAATTTGACTCAAAACACACGTTGTTGACAACTAGGCATCATGCCCAAACCCCCAAATGGCCACCCCTACTCCTAAAATCATGCACACATGCCCCCTACACCTAATTATTCCATTCCACCAAGTTACAGTAGAATAAAAAGGGTGGAAAAGACATTTGGTGGACATTTCCATGCTGCCCCTGTGGAAAAAGCATGAATTTAGGCCTAGGAGGCATAGCTTGAAGTAGCAGATTACAAAAATAGTTTGGAAGAAGGTTAGAACCTTGTTGTTTCAGTGTTATTAGGTGGAGTTTGATGTGATAGAAGGTCTACAAAGGTAGGGTAGGTCATTTGGATGTTTGGGCTTGAAGCCCTAGTTGAACAAATAGTGAAAATGGGTGAAATTGAGAGGTTTTAAGAAGGAAATGTGTGAGAAACTTTGGGGGCAGAATAATTTGAAGGTGAATTAAGTTTGTTCAGGGTGAAATAAGAGTTTTTGAAAATATTTTGAGGTTGAATGAGGTCCGGAGATGGGTTTTTCAATAAACCCCTGCTTATTTGGTGAAAAATGAGGGTTTCATGAAAGAGGGTCTTAGCAAGTGAGTTTTGACTTAGTGGTTGAATAATTTGTGGTTTTGGAGGTAGTTTGAGGACTATCCAATGGTATTTTGAGTGGGCAACAAGATTGAAGGAGAGTTCCTTTGTTAAAGTGGGCTATTTAGAGCCCCTTTTCAAGCGTTCAAGGTCAGTTTGGATAGTTGTGGACCTCCCTGTCATTGCATCACAAAGGAACTTATTCATGAACAAAAACATTAAGACACCCTAAGCACTAGCTGGTGCAGGGGCACCAAGAGCATTTTATGCAAATATTGACAATTGAGGTCTTTTGGTTGTTTAGGGGTATTTGAGTCTTTTTTTTTCAAAAAATAATATCATTTAGACCATTGTATGATGAAATGACTCTTTTTATAGGTATTTAGGTGGTTGGAAGGTTTGAGTTGTAAAATATTGCAAAAATTGCAAAATTGTGTAAAAGTTGTCAAAATTGCAACGTATTGTCAAATGATGGAAGTTCAAGAGTCATCTTGTTGTAGTTTGTGGGGAATGCAATTAGAAGTTGTTTAGTCATGTTTTTAATTCCTTTAAAAGACCTTGTGAACATTTGAAGAGAGATTAGCTCTTGAGATTAGCATGATGCCCTATTTGGAAAATTTGTGCATTTTGGGTGAAATTGAGTGGTTTGAGAATGGAAATGGATCAAATCCTTGGGGGCAACAGGTTTAGATGGACTTTTGAGCATGTGAAGAACTAATAAGGGCTATTTGAGGTATTGGTTGAGTGAGTCAAGTGTGGGAAGGCATACACTCAATAAACCCTCTTCGAAAAGGGTGTAAATGAGGGTTTTGGAGTTAGGTGTTTAGGAGAGTGTTTCTCTATCAAAGAATGTTGGTTTTAGGGGTTTTGTAACCTGCTAAGAGACTTTCCATAGGTTTGTGGAGGTGGAAGGAAGTTTTGAGTATACTTGCTTTGCAAATTTGACCTATTTGAGGTCTAGGACAACATAGAAGTTGGGTTTTTGGTTGATTTTATGTTTCTTGGGTGTAATAAGGTCATCCATGACAATTTGGAGTCATTTAGAGTTATTTTAAAGTGATTTAGGGTCATTTTCCAAAAAATGTAAAAAGTTGTCAAGTTGCTAAAATGTTGTCAAGCAACTTTTGCAAGAAAGTGCAAAAATGAAGTTTTATTAACAAATTGATTAAAAAGTGGTTGTAAATGGTTGAGACACATATGGGTGGGTACGTTTATGCTAGGAATGGTCCTCTTTCACATCAAAACATGTGAAATCACTCTGAGCTACATTCAACCGACAGAATCCCTTAGAGTCTAAAGTGCAAAATGGCTGCAAACTTCATCATGCTCATATTCAGACACCATGACACTTAGAAACTTCTCATTTGATCCTATGAGATCAGGTTGGGCCACTCTACAATAACCTCTCTTGGATTTTTCTATCCCAGAGGCCTTTTCTCGTGGTGGTGAATTCTTCCTTGGGGAAAATGTTGTGAAATGGAAGTAGTTGAAAGTTGCAAAGTTGTGCAACTCGTGTGACCAAATGGAATGTTATGACACATCTAGGTGGGTACGTTTATGCTAGGCATGGTCCTCTTTGACACTGAAACACACAGAATCGCTTTGAGGTACATTCAACCAACAAAATCCCTTAAGAGTCCAAAGTGTAAAATGGCTGCAAACTTCAGCATGCTCATATTCGAAAATCATGATGCTTAGAAAATTCTCATTTGATCTTGTGGGATTGTGTTGGGTCCCTCTACAATAACCTCTCTTAGTTTCACTATCTCAGAGACATTTTCCCGTGGTGGAAAATTCTTGCTTGGGGAAAAAGTTGTCAAATGCAAGTAGTTGAGTGTGTAAAAATGACTTTTTAGCCATTCCGCCCATTGTATCCTACTATAATTCAATGGAATAGCATAATTAGGGATAGGAAATATATGTGCATGGTTTCTAGAGCAGGGGAGGTGAGTTGAGTGGTTTGGTGTGATGCCCTAGTTTGCAATTTGATGAGTTTTGGTGAAATTGAGTGGTTTAAGATTGGAAATGGTTGAAATCCTTTGGGGCAGCAATTTTTGAGGTACTTTTAAGCATGCGTAGGTTCTTTTAATCATTTTTGATGCTTTGGCAAGGTGTTATGAGTTTTGGGAATAGGATTTTCAATAAACCCACCCTAAACTTGCTAAAAATGAGGGTTTTGTAAAAGTGGGCTTAAATGAGCGGTTTTCAGGTTAAAGATTGTGGATTTGGAGGTTTTATGGTCTAGTAAATGACTATCTATAGTTATTTGGCATGGGAAGATAGTTTGGATTAAAATTTCTTTGAAATTTTTGCCTAATTGGCCAATTAGGATAGCGTAGTAGCCCTATTTTGTTGGTGTTGGTCCAAAGTGACCTGGTGTGATTTTGTGATATGTTTTTGAAGGCTTAAAAGGGTGTTTGAAAAGGTGAGTGGCTTGCGAGTTGGCAATAAGCTTTACAAGAAAAGGTGAAGAAGTTGGGTTTGCAAACCTATAAGAAAAATAGTGAAGTTTGAGGAGAATCACCCTTGATAGGGTTTGGAGGAACAAAGTCTTGGTGTATCAGTTGGATTTGTGTTTAGCTGATTGAAGGCCTCCCTGATGTGCATCGTGTTATTGCTTACTATTATGCTTTGATAGATTTTTTCCAAGCATCCATAGCTTGTTCGAAAGCACCTGTTTTAGAATTTTAGCCATAACAACAAGGCAATGAATTGATTGATAAAATGCTTTGGTAGATATGCATGAAAAATGTTGTAGCATAGACAAGGTAGTGAACTGTTTGAAATAAATGCCTCAAACAAATGTGGTCCCATGGTGATGGAATGCCATGAAAAGCACATAGAGACCACATTTCTTTGAGGCATTTTTTTGAACAGTTCACTGTCTTGTCTATGCTATTGCTTATTATTATGCTTTGATAGATTTTTTCCAAGCATCCATAGCTTGTTTGGAAGCACCCATTTTAGGATTTTAGCCATAGCAGCAAGGTAGCAAACTGTTTCATAAAATGCTTTGGTAAACATGTACAAAAATTATGGTAGCATAGACAAGGCAACGAATTGTTTGAAAAAATGCCTCAAACAAGAGTGGTCCCATGGTGATGGAATGCCATGACAATCCATAGCAATTTTCTTGTCATGGCATTCCATCTCTATAAGACCACATTTCTTTGAAGCATTTTTTTCAAGTAGTTCATTGCCTTGTCTATGCTATTGCTTACTATTATGCTTTGATAGATATTTTCCAACCATCCATAGCTTGTTCGAAAGCACATGTTTCAGGGTTTTATCCATAGAAACAAGGCAATTAACTATTTGATATAATTATTTAATAGACATGTCTGAAAAATGATAGCAACCAGGGGAGGTCCTGCAACCACACAACACAATTCCACACAAAAACAACTTTCAAGTGATAAGTTCTCAAATACTCTTTATCTCAACAATCCTTCTTTATGCTTTGTAGCATGGAAACTCACTCAATCGGGTATATCTCCTTGGTGTTTTCCTTTCAAATCAATACCATTAGGGTTTCAAACACCCATCAAGGTACTCAACAACACACCATAGCCACTGAATAGGTTACTTTGATACAACTCTCTCAAATTGGGTTGTTAACACCAACTAGGCCTCAAATTAGGTCACTTTTATAAAGGGACTCTTCCTTAAACTTTTCCTTTTACTCAAAATTCAATTGGTAAGCTCTCTATAGGTTACCAAACTAAATATTCCATAATTTTTTCTAAGACATCCACCCTCCAAGATACCTAAACTCATAAAACTCTTTTATAGCCAAAAATCAAGGGTTTTAATGGAAAACACATTTCCAGACCTCAATCAAACTTTACACCACCTCAAAACAGTCTAAAAACCTCTGCACATACTCAATTCAACAAAAAACAATTCTTCCCCAACCTATTTCACTCATTACCATATCAAAACCTCTCTTTTCCACTTGAAAAACACAATTTTCCACCTAGGGCTTCATGCCCAACACATTTTCAGGCCTCCCCTGCACTCTCTCAACATTCCCTCACTTGTTTATTGATGTTTTAGTACCATTCCACAACTTACAAGATCCACAAAAATTGGAATGGGTCGAGTTTACATTTTAAAGGCTACAAACCCTTAAAACAGGGTATAAAACCAGTCACAAACAATTTGCTCAAACTTACACCGAATCCAACTTACATCGATGGTTTCCACCTTATTTATGATTTTTCCCTCCAAAAAAATTTCCCTAATACATACAGCTACCTTTTGAAATGCTATGACCGTTTTCCCTCAGTAAAAATGCAATTTTGCAACTTTATATCTTTTTCAATATTTTGCACTTTTTGCAAACTTGACCTTCTAAACACCTAGCTATCAACTAAAATGACGCATTACATTAGAAAATGGTCTCATTGACCTTATTTTAGACAAAATACCTCAAAACCTAAAGCCTACTCCTTGAATTGACAACTTCTATTCAATGGTGCTCCTACACCAAAAAATGTGGTAGCATAGAAAAGGCAGTGAACTCTTTGAAAAAATGCCTCAAAAAAATGAAGTCTCATGGTGATGGAATGCCATGAAAATAAAAATCAATTTGATTGTCATGAAATTCCATCACCTTGAGACCACATTTCTTTGAGGCATATTTTCAAATAGTTCCCTGCCTTGTCTATGGCTTGTCATGGAATTCCATCACCACATTTATTTGATGCATTTTTTCAAATAGTTCACTACCTTGTCTATGCTATTGCTTACTATTATGCTTTTGATATATTTTTTCCAACCATCCATAGCTTGTTTGTAAGCACCTGTTTTAGTATTTTAGCCATAACAACAAGGCAATGAACTATTTTACAAGATGCTTTGGTAGACATGTATGAAAAATGTGGTAACATAGACAAGGCAGTGAACTATTTGAAAAAATACCTCAAAGAAATCCGGTCTCATAGAATGCCATGATAAGAAAATGCAATTGGCAGCTGCTCTTAGTTATTAGTTATGCAATGTGAATTAATTGCATAACTTCTTAGGTTGAATTTGTAGAAACTATATTGTAATTGAAATTTTGTCATATATCAACATCTAGTTATTAGATATGCAATGTGAAGTAATGTTTTGACTTTGAAAGATGTGCAATGCAATGTAATCAATGATTTGAATATAAACTACAAAAATCTATGTTTTACAATTCATTAGTTAAAATATTTATTTTATTTTCTCACTATATCTCTATATGCTATGGAAATACCTTTCAATTTCAAAAAAAATAGTTTTTTATCTCTTGTTCTACAATTTTTTACATTTTTCTAAATATGATTTTTTCCCGATTTTTTCAAAAACTCTTATACTTTTGGTTTGTCGATTTTTTCCCAAAAGATTTTTTCTACTATGCATTGAAAGCATGTAGTGAATACATGCAATATATGCGAAGTATACATGTGAATAAGTGAAGCATACATGCGAATAGGTGAGGCACAAGTAATTGAAGCATTCCAAAGGATACAAACCACCAAGAATGGAGCTTATTTACACAGTACGCTTTAGATGGGGCTTATTGAGCAATCAAAAATAATTAATTAAGCATTAGATGTAAAAAAATCCATGCCTACAACATTCAAGCATGCAATTTACATGATACACATGATAACATCATTCAAGAATGGTAGTAGCAAAATAAGATTCTCTTTAATCAAGAAGCCGTAAGGCTATACAATGCTATATATTGATAAAATTATATACAATATATCCAAAAAATCCATACAGGCTTAGTAAAAAGGAGCCATGTGGACATAAAATGTCATGTATATATCGATAGTACAAAACATATGTTCTAAAATTCCACATAGGCATACAACAAACGACCCTAATACATAGTCATTTCCCTCTAGGGGAAGGAAATAGTTCTTGTGCTGCCTTCAAAATTCGATTAGATGGAGTGACTGTTGGTTCTCTTGTCTTTCGAACATGCTCTCTAGTCCTCCTCTCTTCACTCTGGACCTTCAACTGATACAATAAAAAGTAAAGATGTTAATATATAGAAATTGAATTGTGGAATGACATATAACAAGATATAATCACTTATTGCATGCATATAGTCATCATGCACATTTACAGCATTACCACATCCATGATCTAGAGTGACAACCACCTGTAGCAACCATCAAGATAGAAATTAAACTACATAAAAGTATCATGCAAATTTTCTATAATAGACCATAAAAGAGTAAATATACTGTCAAATCGACTAATCTGTTACATACCTCTCTCAATGGATCAAAACTGGCTATTGCTACATCAACTCCATGGTCCATCATGCCACCAACATCACCAGGGTTGTCTAATGTCATCAACTACAAATGAAACAACATATCTAACATTAATATAAAGAAGTTCCGGTAGTCCCTTTATAATTGTCATAAATGAAAGAGTAAATGGTTGGCCTTAGTTGAGACTACAATATAGTGCTTATAGATCACAGAATGGCGAAAGTACTAAGTCCATTGGGATAGTCCAAAATCTTGCAAATGCCAAAGTTCATTTCTCATTGAGATTCGTATTGCATATGTTGATGAACTAATGTTAATGATGGCATGTTGTCAACATAGTGATAATGCTACAATGAAGTTCACATGAATGAAGTGAGGATTAATATCTTACTAGCAGCTTTCAAAGGGATAATGGAACATATGATGAATTACATGTATAGGGTTTTACTATAGCACATGAAGTTGGTTGTTGAGGTGTGCAACAGTAATGGAAAAGACAACTTTGGTCAATACTGAGTGGAAGCAAATTTATTTCTTCTGACGGTGTATAGGATAAAATTTGGATGGAGGTGCAATAGCATAGATGGGATAAAGAGACAAGACCAACAAGGGATAATGGAGCATATGGTGAAATAATAGAGGGTATAATGGGATGGGTGTCAAATGCGATAATGGAATATGGGGTGGACTATAATAGATTAATGGGATGGGCTAGGATGGGATAACAAAATATAGCATGAACTATTAGAGGTTAATGGGATGGGATTAAGAGGGAATAAAGGAACATAGTGTGAATTAGGGAAAGATAATGGTACAAGACCAAGAGGGGATAATGGAACATAAGGTGAAATAAGAGAGGGTAATGGGATGGGAATAGAAGGGATTAATGGAACATAGGATGGACTAGTATAGATTGATGGGATGGGCTAGGATGGGATAACAAAATATAGGGTGGACAATTAGAGGTTAATGGGATGTGATTAGTAGGGAATAATGCAACATAGGGTGAATTAGGAGGTTCCTAGGGTTTGACTATAGTACATGAAGTGCGAACTTGACCCATGTGT
Organism: Sequoiadendron giganteum; assembly: GCA_007115665.2. Taxonomy (NCBI): domain Eukaryota; kingdom Viridiplantae; phylum Streptophyta; class Pinopsida; order Cupressales; family Cupressaceae; genus Sequoiadendron; species Sequoiadendron giganteum. The sequence continues at coordinate 270,492,614 of CM021101.1, forward strand.
AGCAATAATAGAGAAGAGTTATCTAGGATGAAACATAGTTAAAGATGGTATAACATAGAATGGATAAAGGAACATAGGGTGGAACATAGGGGATCATGGAACATCTAGGGTGAAATAATAATGGGTACAATAATATGGGAGTAGAAGGTCATAATGACACATAGCATGGACTAGAAGATATTAGTGGGATGGGCTAGGAGGGGATCATGGAAAATAGGGTAAACTATTAAATGTTAATGGGATGGGATTATGAAGGAATAAAGGAACAAAAAGTGAATTAGGAGAAGATAATGTGACACGATCAAGGAATACAAATGCAATGTTTGTGTTTCTCATCATTTTTTTAGATTTGTATACGCAAAATTATGAAAATAGCTAACATTGTTTTACAACACCATTAATGAATAAAGGATACCTGAGTGAAAGTTGTTTGATTAAATGAATTGGGATGTGTGGAGGTCGAAGGTCCACCAGGAAACTATTTGAAATCCAAAGCATGTTATGAGACAAACATTCAACTGTTCAAATGCAATAATAATATCTTTAATACTAGTTGCATACTTGTGCACTCATCATCGAGAATGAATAAGGGTCTATAGGAATGGAGCACATCTCATGAATAGTCCAACCCTGAAATTTCATCATATCAAAATTCTACTAATTTAGTTATTCTTAAATTTCAAAATATAATTTAATAAATAACATTAAATGAACTTGTTGAATTTTACTTGAGTATCAATGCTGAATGTATCATTCAACAAATCATTTGTGAAAGTCATTGCCTCTACAGGTGATGTAGGTCGTGTAGCTGCATCACAAGCACTCTAATAATCGTATGTGCAAACAACACCACAAGTGCCACAATGGTGGAGTGGAGCTCAAGGCCTACACGTCTCCTCCACATTAGGCTCTACTAGAGGCCTCACACACTATAAAATGGTCTGGGTGAGTGAGTCAATCGACTCCAGCGTGTCCACCTCTACACTATCCTTAACAATAGAAGGAACAACGACATGCTCCACAATGGTTCTACACAAGGGTCTCAGTGCCAACTGTGGATTACATCGTGAAGCAGGTCTATCATGTGTGGAGCTCCCACCTCTACCCTAAAAGTCTTATATGTCAAAATAGTTTGGAATTTTATTAAGGACAAACTCATAATAAAGTTTCCTCAAAAAGTATTGTGGTACCTCATGATTATTGCATGGAGGTTGGTCAAATACCATCCACCACCGCTCCAAAAATTTATTTTTAATTAACTCATGGTGGCACCAATGGATGGGGAACCTCCTGCATGCATGAGACAAAGGTGCATTGTTTCTCGGGTCTGTAAATAGGGCACACAAGTCGGCTTTGCTATTTTTTTGTTTTTTGACATCTACATATCACAAACCACTAGCATAAAATTGTCTCATCTCATGCCTCTTATTTGACCAAAAAATTATTTTCTTGCTCATTTCTCCTATATGAGTTACAATTTACTTCAATGGTTTAGCAATCCCTCTCCTATAAGGGTGGGTTTCGACATGCTTGGTTAATCTTCCAATTAATTGTCCAATGTCTCTTTTATTGTTTTCATTGTTTTCAATTTGATTTAAAATATTTTTATGTGTTCCTTGAGGATGCCTATGAATTGATGGAGGGGTTTCACGTTGTTCTTGTATAGGAGGCCTTCGTGAGGGGGTGACTATGAATTCTCAATGTTTCGAGGTGGAAATTCATTCCTAGAGAATTAGAACAAAGTTTTATTATAAAAACCTATTTCAATCTACATTCTAAATCAAATTCTAAATAAATAGAATAAAAATACATACCTCTTTGCAATCTTCGACCTCTCTGACATGTTGGCGGAATCCTCGTGAAAAATTGCAAGCTAAGGATGCAAATAATGGATGATATTTCACGAGCGCGAGTTGCAGACCTCAAATCCTCCAAGCCAAGCCGTGGGTTGAAGTGAAATGATGGTTTGAAAGGAGATTTTTGGTTTTATTTAAATTTTACATTTGGCATGTGTCAAATGGCTAATTTCGACCTTTTTTGTGAATTTTTCCTATTTGGCACCAAAATTGTGTCATGGATTGGTGCACTTACCCTCTATCCAAATTGTAGAAAGTACATAAGGAGATTTTTAAGAGAAAAATTAGTGTGCACTCCAAGGGGTATGAAGCTCAAGAATTTTATTTTGAATGTGATGAGTCAAAAAGTGAGCTCTTAGAGGTGGATAAGGGTGTGCCATTTTTCACCACTAAGTTAATCAAAGAAGATAGAAGACAACGATATTGGATACTATATTATAGAAGAAATGTATAAGCTTAAAGTGAATATCCCTATTAGTAAGTTGATGAAAATAATAAAAATTAAGCATGCATTATTGAAGTATTTAGAAGAGGCTCTAGTGAAGGAAGCTCCAGTCAAGGAGATCGTGGAAAATAAAAATATAGTGAAAGAGAATAAATGGAAAGAAAATAATCTTGGTTCAGCCTCAAATGCACATGCAATGAAATACAAAGAAAATATTGAATCAACCACATTTCTACTAACTCTATGAATATTCAGTAAGAAACTCTATAATTTCTTATTTGATTCAAAATCTTCCATAAATTTCATGTCATTATCAATATGTAAGGAACTTAGATTAACTTCCAAAAAATTATAGTAAAAATGTTTCTCAATTGTAAATAATTAAATTAAATGTAATTTGAAAGCTAAATTACATCCATATGTAGTTGGCTTTTGACCCTTGAATCTTGTTGGTTCCCAAAATTTCATATTGTAAGCCCTAAGATTATGCCAAGCTCTATGGTGAGGTTTGACAATGTTTTGGTCAATGAACAGAGTTAACCAATATGGTTAAACTTCCCTTCACTTCAAGATCTGCTAGACCTAGGCGGGTATACTTTGATAATGGAGCAAATTTAAAGGTTGTGTGAATTATTTAACTTTGTTACAATCTATCCACACTAGCAGGTAAATGTGAAATAGATGCAAACTAACAGCTACTCGTACTCCTAATGCTCAAAATTTGAATGTGTGAATAAGGTTTTTATAAAGTATTGTTTGATAATGAATATGACCAGTGCTTTCTATCTACTTTGGGCAATGAATTCAAGATGTGTATGTATCTAGGGAAAATGGTTAAAGCATACATGATATCAAAATGTTGAGACCACAAAGCAAATATCATAAAATAAAATTCCAATACATCAAAAAAATTGTGAGAACAAAATGCATAAAGAAAGAAATGGAAATGCAAACCCTCGTGATGTGCTTCTCTCACTCCATTTTGTTTCCCTTCTTATTCCTTCAATAGATTTGATGTGTAGCTCTCAAATATGATCAAATGCACTAAATATTGAAAGCAATTTGACAAAATGATCACAAGGAAATCAAATATGTGGTCTTTGTAAATTGAGAAATAAGTCCTCAATTTATAGATTTTGAAAAGATAATTGAATGGACAAGATTGAATGATAATCAATGGACAAGATTGAATGTGAGGATAAGTTAGAAAGGAAACTTGCATTTAAAAGTGGAGGACAAAACGAGTTAATTGAAAATAAATAAATAAAGTATTTATTTTCATCAAAATATACTTTTTCGAAAGTGGAGGAATGAAAAAGTGAAGCATGAGTTCAATTGAGAAAGAGAAGAGTTAATTGAAAATAAATAAGGAAACTATTTATTTTCAACTAAAATCTGTCATTTTGAATGTGGGAAGTGGATTTGGAAAATAAGAGTCATGAGTAGAAAAGGAGAAAGAGTTAAGTGAGAGAAAGTGGGAGAGATAAGTGGGAATGAAAATTGGAAAGTGGAAGAGAAGCGGAAGTGAAGTAAGAGAAAGTGGGAGAGATAAGTGGGAATGAAATCTAGGTGAGGATAATTAAAGATTTTATGAGTAAATAAGACGAGTTATCCTCACCTTTCAAAATTAGCAAGTTAGAAGGATAAATGCAATAAATTAATAAATATAATTTATTAATTTATGAGCCCATAATAGGTAATTAAATAAAATGAATTTATTTAATTACAAAGAAGATAAAAGGGAATAAATAAATAAATGTTATTTATTTATCACACTAGGATATGGGGGGAAATTAATTAAATAATTAATTCCCCCTAGGACATGTTAATGTTGAAAGGGTTAGTCGATGGAACAAATTAATCAATTGGATTAATGACAAAGATGATTGAAATTGAAGATAAATTAAATAATTAAAGAATTATTTAATTTGAGAGGAAAGATTAAGTAAGGGATTAAATAATTAAATAATTAAAAATATTTATTATAGGGAATTAAAACAAGAATATTAACGCTAATTAAATAATAAATTATTTAATCAGTTTTAGAAAAAAAATTAGTGAAAAGTGTCATCGGAGACCTAAGACAATTTTCAGTGTCTACATTTTGCCTCTCTTTGAGACACTATTATTTTGAGTGTTGTTTTAAAGAAAAATTAAAAGATCATGCCCTAGTAGACTGAGAGATGGAGGTAGGGTGCCCCCTCGAGATATTGTTTGTGCGTTAAAGGCATGAATGATCTCTCAAAATAAGAAGAATGTTAGAGAAAGATGAAATGTGATGAAAGAGACGAATGGTTAGTAAGGAGTGAAGAATGATGGTTGATGGTTGATCAATTGATTGATGGATTGACCAAGTGATGATTGACTGATTGATTGAATGACTGATAGAATAATAAATTGATTGATTGGACTAAAGAAGTGTTAGTAAATAACCAAAAATTAGATGAAGAAGGGTATGTGCAGGATCATCATGGAAAAAACAGGCCCTTAAGTGGCAATAAAATTCATAAAATTAGAGTTAGGCAACTTGATGTAAAAATTTGAATAAGTTATCTATATTATTTCAAAAATATGTAAGAATAGAATCTATAGCAAATTGAATGTAGTTTCTAAACTACTAAGTTTATTTAAAAAATATATATATATATATATTTGGTGAAAATTTAAAATTTCAATGGATTAGTACTTAAATTTCAAGGAAAAAAGAAGAAGTAGGTGTCTGTCTAACCACCCTAACCACAATAAAATGATAATAATTGTTTATAATATTTTAGATATAAGTAGGGGACTCATGTCCTGATGTGATGAATATTTTTTTGTAATTTTTTTCCAAGTAAATAATTAATTATGAATTTTTTCTTACAACTTTTAAAAAATATAAAAACTTGTATGTCTGACCACCTTAACTTGGTCAAAACTTCATGAAATTCATTTTTTTTTCCTTTTAATCCTATATCATGCAAAACATAGAATGTGAAAAATGTTTTGGATTCAAAAAATATGATACCGTTTGAAAGCTATAGATTTTTTTCAATCAGCCTATCAATCAGGACTTTAGTCGTAATTCAAATAAAAAATGAATAATAATTATTTATTAAATCCAAAGTAAAGCATAATTTATATTGGTGGAAAATTGAGAATCTCCTTTAAAAACCCTTTTCGTTTCATCAATTTTGGATATAAAAAAAGTCATTAGCCACATGGGCCATCATATCACTTAGATATTGCCACTTTTTGGCCCATCATAATCCTGCACATACCCAGAACAATTAGTAGCGATGAAACCATTGCTTTCATAAGTGCACTTTATTTTAAAGAGCTATTTTTGATTTTGCAAAATGGATGTGGCACACCATGGCACAAAAATCCAGGGCAATTATGCAGTTCGTTTTGCGTAAAAACTGGTAGTCGCATACAAGGAATGTCCTAATGCATACTAAGGGAAAATTTTCCCCAGTCTTTTTGTCATGACAAACCATAAACAACAATCAAAGAAAAGACAAGTCATGAGACATCATCACTCCTCTAAATCCTTCATGGGACATCCTTGAGGTAGCTAGCAACATGACCGAAGAAAATCCAAAAGATAAGACAAAATAGACCAACAAAGTCAACAACCATTCAGATTGTTTGCCAAGAAGTGTTTGCCAGTGTGCGTTAAGGGACAAAGTGAGAGATGGGTGGACTATTTTGAGAAGGCCTAGTTTTAGGAAAAGAAACATGTCGTATAAGATGTCAAGTTTGGTTTCAATCATGCAACTACCTATATAAGGAAAATGACAAAGGGTGATAGTGACAAGGTCTGGTTTTAAGAAGGACACATCCTATATAAGACCATTTGTTTTGATTGAGTTGATTGGTTTGATTGATGTGGAAAATGATTGATTTGACTTGGAGACATGATGGCTTTCTTGTCATGTTGATTCAAGATTTGTGTTTGAATTTCAGATGATTATGTCATGTTTGAGTTGAGAATGTCCGATTTATTTTTAATGATTTGATGAACCCTAAAAGACTGGCCTAGGGGACCTAGGGGGCTCATCGATAGATGGCCTTGCCTACGTAGCAATGCATAGGGACCTCGTAGTTTGACATGACCCTTGAATTTTGTTTCAATGACAAAGGACCGAATCATGATTTTATTTGAAAACACCTAAAGACTGACCTAATGCCTTGGGGGCACATCGACAGATGGCCTTGCCTACATTTAGTTGCAGAGGCAACATAGTTCAACAATGACAAATATTGAAATGATCGACTCTGACTCTGTTTTGGGATTTTGTTGAAAGTTTTCTGAATGTTTTTGTGTTTTGATATATGTTTCAAGTTTTTGGATTTTGAAGTTTTATGTTTTTTTTGTGTTTTTCGAATGTTTAGATTTTTTTTTCTTTTTGAGATATTTTGATTTTTTTTGGGGATTTTTTTTCAAGAGATTTTATGATTTTTATGGCTTTTTCAGGACATTTTATGATCTTTATGGATTTTTTCAAGATATTTTATGATTTTTTTTGTCTTTTGAATATAGTGACTTCCAATGATTAGTATAGAATCCAGTGTAGGTCAAGGATATTGCCCCAGTTGGGTATGACGAACCAATAGGAATGGGATGGGACAAGGTTTATCATGGATGAAAGGTGTAGGAGAAGGACGCAAGACATCAACCATTTGGAAGTCATGATAAGGATGACAAGGCCTGATAATGGATGTTAAGTGGGAGATGATGGACAATGAAGGCCTTAGTAAGAATCAAGGCAGAAGACTAGATAGAGTGATAGTAGATGATAGAGAAAATACTAGCTACACATGGTGCCTATTTGCCAGATTTTCACCATGGTACTTATCCAAGGCCCCTATTGACTAGGTTTTCACCATTGGATGAAATTTTTCTCTTTACTATTTTTAAATTTTTTAAATTTTTCTTGTTGTCACCAAGATGCCTATTTGCCAAGTTTTCATCAAGGTAACTATTTTTTCAAGACTTTTTCTCCTTTTTAAATTTCTTTTCAAGACTTTTTCAGGAATTTTTTCAATATTTTTTTGGATTTTCTCAGGACTTTTTCCTAGCTCTCTGAAGCTAGGTATAAAATTGATAAATGTCAGATCCATAGACTACCTTGACGATGCCTTGATTTTGTGTGGATGAAAGAATCTGAATGGGATGAGGAGTACGAGTGGAAAGTATGGAGGATGATAGATGTGGCTGATGAAAAAGGCTATGGTAGGATCTCCAATGTGCACACTGCGTGGGCCATCAGGCTTCAACTGAAAAGGAGCTTGGGTGACCAGTGAGCTAGAGTACGTGAAGGGGTTTTCGTCAAAGGTCCATTGAAAAACATCACCAATGGAGGGATATGATGGATATGTGAGCATGGATGGGTGGAATGGAATATATGGTATGAGTGAGAGTGATGTGGATGGAGACCTTGTATCAACAAGCTCCTTGTTTGAATTTTTTCCTTGATAGATGCCCCCAATGATTTTTGATGGAGAGGCATACTTGGAGATTGAATTTTGCTCATTTTCATTTTCATTTTTAACTTGTATTTTTGATTTGTTTGATAGCTTTTTATTTTGGCTAGGGGACTTTTCTTGATCTTCTTTTGTTTTTGATTTGTCCAATAGATTTTTATTTTGGCTAAGGGACTTGTCTTGATCTTCTTTTCTTTGCATTATATCTTTTTATTTTTGATCTCCTTTTAAAGATAGCTCGTTCACTGGAGCTTTTCCTTTATTCTTTTCTTGAGATATAACTTGTTGATCCATGTCTATGATGTGAGTAGACGTGAGTGAGATGGATGAAGTAGGCGAAGTGACATGAATTTTTAGTGGATGAATGGTAGTAGAGATGCTATCAATGGAGTCTTTGGGACTATCCTTTTCAGTACTATTAACATCAAAGAAAGCGTGTACATCCTTAATGACTTGGCAAGGTGACTTGGTAGAGGCGACAATAGGAGATACATATCCTAGCCCTGGGTAGGTGGGTTGGAAGGATGATAATTGGATATCCTCAACGGGATCATGATCAAAGAGTGGGTTATCATAGATGTCTTGGTCAAATAGGGGGTTGTCATAGACATGAAAAGCTTGAGTGGAAGCAGATATGAAAAAGATTGATGTGTCATCAGGGTCCCAAAAGGTTTTAATCCAGGCATGACCATCTTTTTATGTTCCTTTTGCAGCTATCTTGACATCAACATTAGAATTTTGAACCTTCTTAGCGGTGTTAGCATGATCTTTTGCCAATAAATTATCCATACAATATTCTCTACATCCCATATCATGGATTTGGATCTTGGGGTCAGCAGATGGAATGGTGGATGTTAAGGATTTAGTCAGAGTGGATGGATCCACGTAATTGGATGGATTAGATGTTGTAGCTTCACAGTTTATGGGCACTTGATGATCAGGGACCTCTCTCAAGTTAGTGCAATACCTGAAAGGGGTCAAGATCACCAATGATTGTGATTTTGGTGTCATTGTAAGGAAACTTCAGACATTGATGGTATGTGGATGGGAAGGCTTTCATGGAATGGATCTAAGGTCGGCCCAAGATTCGGTTGTATGGTAGTTCAAGATCTAGGACTTGGAATGTGGTATCTAGCGATGCAGGTCCAATATTGATAGGCGATGTGATAATGCCCTTAGAAGAGCGTTCTTCGTCATCATAGGCTTTGATGACAATTATTTTTGTAGTATCCACACATGTTTCAGAGAGGCCCAATGATTTTACTAGTTTTAGAGTACAAATGTTCAATCCAGCTCCACCATCTACCAAGACTCATCTGACCTTGTGTTTGTGGATGAAGACGTCAAGGTGTAAGGGGTCATTATGGTTTGAATTGGATGTAGAGTAATATTTATCCAAAAAAATGACATGATGGAAGTTAGCCAAGCATCCAACCATGGCTTCAAATTGGTTGACGTCCAGGTCAGTAGGAATAAAGGTTTCTTTTAGAGCCTTATCAAGAATAGATTTATGTGCGGGAGATATGTGCAGAAGCTCAAGAATGGAAATATGTGCAGGTGTCTTGCCCAATTGGTCAAGAAGGTTGTATTGGGATTTAGATTGTGGTTTCTTTGGAGGAGGACCAAATAGGGTAATCTTAGCTCTGCGGGTGGTAACAAAATTTTTAGGTTGCTTCTTAATGGTGATTGTATTAACATGATCATCAACAACTCAGAGGTGGTTAATAAATTTGTAGTCCAAAGAGACATTGGTATAATTAGCGTGGTTGTCTGTCTTTTGATTCGAACAGGAGGCTTTTTCATTGTCTTGCAATGGATTCTTAAAAATCGTATGGTCTTTATTGGAAGTTTGTTGTTGTACCTTGACCTCTATGGTACTATTTTCAATTAGGTCTTGAATTAGGTTCTTCAATTGATGACATGATGGGGTCTTATGCCCTTTAACACGGTGATAATCACAAAATTCATTGTCATCCCACCAAGAGGGTTTGAATTATCTTGGGTCATATGGTTTAGGCTCTTGGATCTGTATAACATTTAATTGTAGTAGCTTCTTTAGGACAAATTCAATTGGTTTCGGTAAAGGAGTGTATTGTCTTTGTGTGTATTGCCTTGGTTGTCTTGGGGGTCCCCTTTGTTGATTGTTTTGTATTGCGTTAGCTGCTTGATTGGAAATATATGATGTGTTATTATGTGTGTTGGGTGCTTTGAGAGTCAATGTGAGACCTATTCTATTCACAACTTTGGCATCTACAACTCCATCATTTGTTACATTCTTATTGTGTGACCAAAACTTTCTTTTGTTGTTAGAGGTGTGTTGGTTGTGTGTTTTTTTATTGCCATATGTGAGTTCACCTTGGGCTATTAGGAATTTTTCCAATGTCATACCTTTTTCCACCAAGTCTCAAAATTTTGTACAACAATGTACTTGGAATGGATGTTTTAATTTAGATCTAAGATTCTCGACAAACATGTCAGCTTTTTATTTTTTAGGAATTTCAACAAGACATCTACTTGCCATGTTATGCCATATTTAGAAAAAGTTAATGAAATTTTCACCCTCATCTTGTGTCATGTGGCATAGGGTGGCTATTGTGATATCATTCTCAATGTTATAGGCATAGTTTTCCATGAACTTGTTGGCTGCCATCCCATGATTTTATAGATCCTTTAGGTAGTAATGCAAACCATTCAAGTGAAGGACCAGAAAGAATTCTAGGAAACAGTCTCATCAAGTAAGTGTGTTCAAAGGCCACATCTACACATGCCATGGTAAATTCCCTTATAATTTCAAGTGGATTGGTCTTTCCCTTAAATTTAGTGAATTTAGGTATGGTGTACCCATGAGGGAATGGTGGCATGTAAAGCTAGGATCATATGGATATGGATGTAAGTCATGCAACGTGTATGTTTTCTTGTTTGATAGTTGTATTCCTTCCACTTGTTTTTGTAAATCAGCCACTTGAGAAGTCAAGGCATCTATTACGGGATTTTGGGTGACATTATGTTGAAGTGCCATGTTTGTATTATGATGAGATGACATGTGGTGCATGTGGGGTGGATTTTGACCATGTCCATAGGTATGAACATGTGATGTATATGTTAGAATTTGTGAATTGGTTGTGTTGTATTGTATTTATCCATGTGCATTTTGATGTCCAAAAGAGGATCCATATGATATGTTGAAAGGGTTAGGTGTTTGGGTCGTTTGTGATCCCTTTCCTTGTTGAAAAGAGTTATGGCCATGTGAAATGTTTATGTTTTGACTAGTTGGAATGTTCATGTTTTTCCCTTGCAAGGTGTTGGTATTAACAAGAGGACCTTGTGACATGTCATTTGTGTTTGATTGAGATCCTTGGATAAGAACCTTTCTTGGCTTAGGTTTACTAAGGATGTTAGATCCGGATGCCCCTATGGCCTGAGATGATGACCCAAAGAAAGTAAATGTTGAGCCCAAGGGTTGTGTCATGAATAATGGTTGTGATGTGGTTTGTGTCGTGGACTGTGACATAGATTGTGTTGCTGAGATGGATGAATTGTTGGTGGTTGTGGTATTTTGGCTTGTCACTTCAATAGGTATGGAAACTATAAGTTGTGGTGAAGATTTTCCTTGGCTTGTTTGTGTGTTGTCATTTGGTGGTGTTGCAGCGCGTAAGATATCAACATCAAATCCTTGGGGTAATTTGATTCTTTCATGCAACAGTTTAGCCAAGAATCTTTGAGGGTCTAGCATGACAATTTCATCCACTAGAGAGGAAACTTCAGGATTTAGAGCAACAACCTCTACCTCTTCTATGTATACATTTCCATCTTTATGCCTAATGAGGAATTGTTCAAAAAGGTTTGTTATCTTTGGTTGCTTGTGAGATGAAGGTCCCAAATTTGTGTTGTCTTGTGTTCCAAAGGTATTATCATGTGGATCATTAGATGTGTTTTAAGATTTAAAGTGGTAGTGTAGTTGTAAATGTCTTCATCATCATGAAATAAATCCATGGCCCTACGCTGCTTTTGTAATCTAGTTTCAACCATAAAAATATTTGCTCAAAATGGGGAATGCAAATGATATGCAATTAAGACTATATTTTTGGTTATTTTGGAATAAGATATATGTCTAAATGAGGGTAATTACAATGTCACTATAATCTAAAATATGACCAATTCTAAAAGGGGAATGATGATAATGCAAAGCATTATGAAAATTATGATATGCAGTTGAGATGAATATGATATGAACTATGCACCTTTGTTGTGAAACTTAAGGAAGGAGTTACTAGCCAACCTAAGATAGTCCAATGTTTCCAAATGAAATTATCAATGACCTCAAGGAGTGGATGACAAGTGACAAGTTTTTCAAGGTGAGCCTTAAACTAGACTGATGAGTTTAAAGGTTACACCAAAATGACAAGGACTAATGTGAAAAATGATAAGGTCAATGAAAAAATTTCTTTGTAGCAATGGGCCTATGACAAGATATGGTAAGTTTCCCTATTCCAAAATTTTCAAAAAGGTTTATGCAACCTTAGATTTGTTTAAGTGATGAAAGGAATGCACCCTAAGACATGAAAGTAATCTAAATGAATGTGATGGAATGGTGGGAATGAAATGACCAAGTCTTTGGTGTAAATAGCTTATTTAGAAAATGTTGGCTCAGTTTGTGTCAAAGTTGAAATGTTATCAGATTTTGGTGTGATGTTTGATTTGTTTTGACAATGTTTTGAATACACACATGCAAGAAACCTTGGACAAAAATGTTTTTGAGTTTGTTCGATTGTGAATTTTGTTTGATTTTAGCAATACAAGCACAAACACTGAGGTTGGCAAGGACAATATTTGTTGGGTTCCCACTTGGATTAACCAGCCATGCCTATTCTTAGTGGAACACTTAGAATCTTGGCCACATTGGCTCCTCCAACATGACACTCACTTCTCGGGTCAACCAAGCTTCGGTTCTCATGAATTTCCCATGAGAAAATCTTCATCTCTACTAAGAACCACTAGTATATGGGATGAATTCAGAGGTCCGACCTCCTGCGTCAACAAATAAAAGGATTTTGGCTTCTAAAACAAAGGTGTCTAGTAAGGGAATCTGTGAATAGAGAGCCTTTTTGTAATAGCCTGAGAACTGGGAGGCCCACTCCCACTCTCATCACCAACAAGTCTCGACGGACCGAGGGTCTCATGGCTCGGCTTCGAATGACGTTAGTCACTCCTTGGGGTACAAATTTCATTCTCCCTCCTTTGATATATCCCATCGAAAAATGTACTTGAGGTCAAAGCCTGAGATGATGAAATCCCCAAGTAAGCCTCTCTTAAAAAAAGGAGACCAATGTGTATTTCTTTTCACCTAGGATCACACAAGTGCGCAAGGGGAGAGGATACACACACACTAGCTTGGCTAACACAAAAATGTGCAAGCATACCAAACACAACAAACACGGTTCTTCTTTAAGCACCAAATTGAAATGTTTGCTAATCTAAAAAGACAATCAATTTTAAAAATCCAGTCTTCGAGAAACGTCCTGCACCAAATGCCATTAGTAGTTTCAAATTTTCAATCTTCGACAAACATGTGTTTATGTTTCCACCTTTCGAGTCTCTGACATGTGAACGCTTGTTATTTAACCCTTAGAAAATGAAGTGTTGTCTAAGCTAAAGCAAATAGCCTTGTTTCAAAATTTGCATGATATGTGTCCATTGATCCATTTGCATCTTAGTAAAGACTAAATGAGGTTAATTCCACTTTAATTTGAAAGGATTTGATCAATTTAAGCCATGATTAAATGTAATTTTTTGTTCATTTTAAATCCTTTTCATGCATGAAATGTGAAATTTGTTGTTGTTCTTTGATCCAAATCCTAATTAAGACTATGTGAGAAATGTAGGATTCATTTTAAGCCAAAAATTAAAAAAAATTGTCATCAATTTCAACCCCTAATAAGGCTATGTGAAATTGTAGTCAATATAAAACCCCCTAATTAGCATTAGATGAAGATTTTTTGTCCATTTTAAACCAATTGAAAGAATCTTTGTTGTAAATTCAACCACCTAATTAGACTATGTGTGCATGAGGTCCTATCTAACCCTGCATGTAAACAAAGAAACTCTAAATGTTAGATTTTCCTCCAACTGCACAAATCTACAATCAAAGTCACCAAAGCATCTAAAACTTGCAAAAACCCACAAAATTGGATCAAGTGTAATGCATGTTCGCATCGAGTTCACCAAATGTATCTAGGGAAAATGGTTAAAGCATACATGATATCAAAATGTTGAGACCACAAAGCAAATATCATGAAATAAAATCCCAATACATCAACAAAATTGTGAGAACAAAATGCATAAAAAAAGAAATGGAAATGCAAACCCTCGTGGTGTGCTTCTCTCACTCTATTTTGTTGTCCTTATTCCTTCAATATATTTGATGTGTAGCTCTCAAATGTGATCAAATGCATTAAATATTGAAAGCAATTTGATGGAATGATGGCATGGAAATCGAATATGTGGTCTCTATAAATTGAGAAATAAGTCCTCAATATATAGATTTTGAAAAGATAATTGAATGGACAATATTGAATGATAATCAATGGACAATATTGAATGCAAGAATAAGTTAGAAAGGAAACTTGCATTTAAAAGTATAGGACAAAATGAGTTAATTGAAAATAAATAAATAAAGTAATTATTTTCATCAAAATATACTTTTTCGAAAGTGGAGGAATGAAAGAGTGAAGCATGAGTTCAATTGAGAAAGAGAAGAGTTAATTGAAAATAAATAAGGAAACTATTTATTTTCAACTAAAATCTACCATTTTGAAAGTGGGGAGTGGATTTGGAAAATAAGAGTCATGAGTGGAAAAGGAGAAAGAGTTAAGTGAAAGAAAGTGGGAGAGATAAGTGGGAATGAAAATTGGAAAGTGGAAGAGAAAAGCGGAAGTGAAGTAAGAGAAAGTGGGAGAGATAAGTGGGAATGAAAATTGGAAAGTGGAAGAGAAAAGCGGAAGTGAAGTAAGAGAAAGTGGGAGAGATAAGTGGGAATGAAATCTAGGTGAGGATAATTAAAGATTTTATAATTAAATAAGATGAGTTATTCTCACCTTTCAAAATTAGCAAGTTAGAAGGATAAATACAATAAATTAATAAATATAATTTATTAATTTATGAGCCCATATTAAGTAATTAAATAAAATGACTTTATTTAATTACAAAGAAGATAAAAAGGAATAAATAATTAATTCCCCTTAGGACATGTTAATGTTGAAAGGGTTAGTCTATGGAACAAATTAATCAATTGGATTGATGATAGGGATGATTGAAATTGAAGATAAATTAAAGAATTAAAGAATTATTTAATTTGAGAGGAAAAATTAAGGGTTCTAAGAGGAATAGTTAGGAAGAAATAGTGATGAACATTAATTAAATAATAAAAATTATTTAATTAATGGTTTAGAAGAATAATAATTAAATAATTAAAAATTATGTAATTATAAGGAATTAGAAGAAGAATATTAGCGCTAATTAAATAATAAATTATTTAATCAGTTTTAGATAGAAAATTAGTGAAAAGTGTCATCGGAGACCTAGGACAATTTTCAGTGTTTATAGTGTATGATAGATGTGTCCTCCCTCTTGGTTTAACTCTAATTGTTTGGCACTTCTAGAAGTTTATATCTTGCATAAATGTGCAAGGTTGTCAGTTATGAGGCTCTTCTTATAAATTCAAGTGATATCTCCCCACGTTACTGTGATATTTGAAAGGATTTTAATTCTAGTGACTAATTTAAGAGGAATTTAATTCTTGGTAGAAACCAATTAAAAATAATCATGCTTAAAAGCCTTTTCTTGTAGAAACCAATGGAAATGAATCACACAAAGGTAGCAAATGTGTCTTGATAGATCATATATATCCTTAATATATTGACTTAAATAACAAATAGAGACCACTTTGGAGACAACAAGATAACATGTATGAATTAATATTAACAAACAATTGAACACCAAAATGTCGAACACCAAATTAAGTTTTCTTCTCCATTGATTGTTTCAAAAGATTTTACAATATGCATCAAAAGTCTTCATTTTCTGGTATATTCTATCTACTATCTAAATTCTAATATCTCCTATATTTTCATTTGATTTTATCTTACATATATACATTATACTTCCAAGGATTGCGACCCTTCAGATATGGTGCAACTCTTCATTTAATTAATTATCTTCGCCCAATTAAAATATTTTAATTTTAACCTCCATCGGCTTTGCATCTCCGTGAAATAAGTTCAACCATTATTATTTTTTATCCTCTTGTTGGCGAATGTATTTTCATCTAATTGATAAAAATATTCTTTCGGGTAAAAATAATTACCCATTCCATGAATTTATATCTTTTTGATTCCCATGGTGAAAATATTTTGCATCGGTAGTAAAAGCTTTATTTCCCCAAAATGGATGTTATAATTTTAATAAACTTTGCTTAAAATATTCACCCCATATTATTTCAATTGCTTCACGAATATTTATCTCTCACCTTTTCGAAGGGACTAAAACTAGTTTATCTGTTTTTATATAAAATCTATATAATTAACGCCATAAGATATATTTTTCAGAATCAAATATGTCCAAATCAACATTATTATGAAAATCGATGTAAATAATGTAAATAAATATGAAAAATAAGAATAAGTCATAAGTCATAAGTCATAAGTTGAACATAAACACAAAAGTGCACTACATGTCAACATACAACCTAGTAAGTCATTGAGGTTCTACAATAAAGCCTTGCCTTTTATAATTTGACTTCGTTGTGTAAGAAGACATCATATTAAAGTCGAAACCAGAGTTGAAGTTTTGAACCATCATATACCATATAAAACCCTGAAAACAGGGCAAATGCCTTAAAATCCCAGACCCTTGTGTCCTATTCAGAAATTTTGTTTCAATAAGTAAAATAAAATAGGTAGCGACCCTGATGAAACTAATTAGTGGACATAAAATGAGAGGATACAACTATTTGACCCACATTAGAGGGCCCTCCTCTTCTCTTTCAGAAATATTCAATTTGTTTCTTCCCTTTCAAAAATTTGGTCAACCAACGAGCAAAAAGAGTTGGATATCTCTTCAAATTTTATCTTTATAATCTACATAGAAGAGGACATAAAGAATATTACAACCAAACAGAAACTCAAAATTGTCCATCAATGTCCAGACGAAGTACCCTCGAGTGTTGGATCCATTGCTACACCCACATTACCATGCTCACTATAATTCTCAAGCATTCAAGAATCAATCTAATAACCTCTAAAGGTAGGGTGTATATTGAACTTACCTGATGGCGACAAGAAAACTCTCAAGATAGTCATGGAGATACTCCATCCTTGCCATACCATTTAATGCCTCAAGAGATTGAAATAGGTTGGTTGTTTAAGGGTATGGTCCCATGGAGGGGGGCTTCCTAAAAAAATTCAGTGTGTGCTGCTTATATTTTTTAGGAATATTTTAAGGCTAGTGCTCCCATGAATTCAATTTTGCAATTCAGCTTAAAAGTTTGAGCTCCAAAATTTAAGGTTCGAACTACAATATTTTTGGTAAACATTAATAAATAAATAAAAATTCTCTCATTTTTAATTTTTTTAGGAATTTAAAATTTTAAGTGATAAACAAGTGGCAGAAAAACTTTCTAAAAAAATCCTAAGCTGTAGGGGCAATTTCTAGCCCCACCTCAATTTCACCGCTGAAAGATTCATTTCTAAAAGGAAGGGGCTCCTATTTTTTTGAAAAATATTCTAATTAATCCATAGCACAATTTTTTTTTCTTCATGAAACTGCTTGATCCATGAAAATAGAAGCTCAAGCCCCCCATGGGACCATACAGTAAGGTACCATATCCTAAGCAACAATTCATATAACATTTCAGAAATTACAAAAAATAAGGAACCAAATTAACAAGAACAGGCAGACAAATTATACACCATACCAACATGTGCGGATCCACTCCAACTATGTGGAATTGCATTTGCAACATTCCATCGGTGCAAATAATTTGCAGGATACACAATTCTTTTCTGTTTTTAAGAATGTCGCAAGAAAGCATATGGCAGTTTCAGTTTCGGAAATGCTCCCAAGCCAAGAAAGCGTATGGCAGGACAGAGTTTCATGCAATATAGCGTGGCACATTTTCACTATGGTAAATGTCACAAAACCCCTGCTACGATTAACATTATATAGTGAGGAGAATGAGAGTTCGAAAATGAAAATCTACGTACTTAAAACTCTCGCAAGCATTGCCAGTTGTCGTGGTAAGAGTTCAAACAGCCGGCACATTGTTTGTTTTCTGGGATTAGATTGAGAAAAGAGTAGAACTAAACAGACATATACTTGAATGGCTCGTAAACAACAGGTATATTGTGGTTACTTTGAGAATTGGTTCCCATAAAAACAGACCACTGGTCCACTTGGTGCTAGCTGGAACAACTGTAATTCCAGTTGGTGCTATCTGCAATTAAATAATCAGATTTTTCGTGTTCCACTCTACAAGCTTAATTTAGCATTGAAGATTTTGACTACCTAGAGATTTCCAAGGAATAAATTATGGGCTTACCTTACCAATAGGGACACCGTCTCGCATTACTTTACACAGACCAAGCTGGACAAAGTTTGTCACTGGACGCCAGAATCACCAAGCTGATAAAACCCTTTTGCTTGGCCTGCAGGAAAATAGAATTATCCAGATGTTAAACCATAACTTTATGGACCTATGAAAAGGTAAATTCCTTCGTTCCAAATTTCAAGCCCTGGCTTGATAGCCTTTAAAGGACTTTTCTATTTTCTTAGTTTAGGGCTAAACCAAAGGGCAAGTACTTGAGCCTTTTTAGAAGTGAGCATGGACAAACCACTCATAAGAATAACTCTTCTTCTATTAAGTGTTCAAAATTACAACCCGAAATCTTTTCTCTGTAGAGTTCAACTGTTTCAAAATTATAACCTGAATTTTTTTCTCTGTAGAGTTCAACTGTTCCAGCATGAGATAACAAAACATGATGACCAACAATATATGGTTCCTCTGTAAAATCTCTTGTACTACAATTGCCAATTCTAAGGAAATGCATTTGGCTCGTTGAAAGTTGTCCAGTACTTCACTTTGTCCCCAAATTCTCTGAAACAAACTTCTACAAAGGCTCTGAAATCTTCTCTGTTTAACAATAGCCATTCAAAAACTGTAAGGCATCTGTTAAGAGTAAAGATAAGCTTCATGAATAATCATAGCCACTTCTAAAGATACTAGCAATCTGAGCCTTCTATTAAATGGTGAAAAGTACACATACATCATCAGTTTTAGGTTCTATTTGAAGCATTCTTCCAAATAAGAAAATTCTTTTGCTGAGAACAATCTGAGCCTTCTTTTAATTCCATCGCCCCCTTGCTCATTGCTTTGCTCAACAGTCCATTCCAGCTACTAAAATCCTCCTGCAAATTGTCATTTCAAGTAACATAAGAAAACCTCATCGAAAGTCTCTGTAATCCCTCTTGTAAGTAAATTTCTCAGTTAGATCCATTTCAATTATAAGGGCCACAAAAATACCCATGTCCATTTAAAACGAAAACAAATGCTATATAACCCTATCCTAATCAAATTCCCATGTCATCGTCACTTTCTTCTTTCTCCTCCTTTTTCTTTTGGACAGGGGGCTCGTCAGCAGGTTAATTAGCACAACCTTCGGCCGCCGCTGGCGCAGCCGCTTCGCCGGTAATAAATCTGCCGCCTCCTCCTACACCCCCAATAATCACCTGCAACATAATCCCTAATCCCAATTCAAATCAAAGGGAGAACAACAAACCCGAGTCACATTTTTCCTTTTTAAATACAGAACTGAGAAGAAAAATAAATTATACGGTTGTCCAAAAGTACCTGGAATACAACAGAGGAAGGAGTAACGTATGAGAAAGAAGACTGAACAACTCTCGAACCTTCTGAAGTGAGGGCAACATGAACAAGTTGGCGCTACATATTATAAACCCATACATATTGCAAACCCGGAAAACTCATTCCGCACCCAAGAAAAAGGTAAATAGTACCCTAGATGATACGGAACAAAACAGAACAAAATTAAACACAAGCTGCTAAAATCTCAAACCAGTGCTAAAGACGGCTTACACAACCCTAGATTTTTCGGACTTGAAAACAACAGTTAATACAATCTACAATCAACTTGCCATGATGATTACACAGTTAATACAGGATGTGAATGAATTGGCCACTTTCAGATTCACAAACGAAAAACTACTTATAATACTTGCAACAGGTAATATTATAGCATTTACAGAGCAGAATGCATATTACACTCTTGTCAACACAGACCTGCTCACATCTTTCCTCTATGCAGGGTTAGGTTGTATGTCTAAAAACCGCCGACAAATATTGAAACGTGTCTGTAGATGGGTAAAAGCATCACACAGTCTACACTTCTGAACACTCAAAAGTTGTATATATGTTATTTTAAAAGCATCGGTAATGACTTTCTTTACACACATCCTCTTACAAATATCCTCCGACGAATATTGACACCGCTTATTCGGGGTTTTCATGTACACGGATAAATGCCGCAGCAGTGGAACGCCTTACGGCGTAATAATAGTCTCTTATATATCCCTGCTTTGTTTGTTTTTTCAGGACATCGACGGGACAACAAAAATACACCGATATTTCAAAGTTCTTTCGATATAATCTTTATTTAATCTTCACTTGAAGATGTGCACAGGGACTGAAACTCTGATCTTGTCGATATTCTTTTCTCTGTTCGATACTTTCCTCAAGTCACTCGTATGTCTCTTATTTCAAGTCACTCGTATGCCTCTTGTTCCTTCGGAATATCAGAGGGATTAAAAATCACTCACTCCGATATGGAGGAGTTTCTTCGATAAATTTTTGCCGCAGCACTGCACCGGTATTAGGGTTTTCCCATTTTTGTTTTCATCTATGTTCCTCAGTTTAATTTTAGCTTTCCTCTCAGCACTTCCGTCCCGGATTGGACTTCTATACCTCATGTACGCAAAACACTGTAAGCAAAATGCCATGGTTGTAGTTGATACTTTGTAGTTTAGGGCTTTTTTTTCTTCGCCCCCAAAATTCAACTTGAGAGTTATTAGTGTGAATGTTTCCATCCTCAGCACATTTTTCCCTTCACTTGTTTATCATTGTCTGGTTAAGTACCTTCCGCCTTCACCTAGCAGCAGATAGACTGGAAGCGATCCATAATCTAGGTTTTAGAACTAAAAAAAAAGCCAGAATGAATCATTCTAAATCAGGGCCTTGGGTAGATGCATCTGCAGCTGATGCAATTATGAATGCGGGAAGCTCAAATTCCAGCATGAAACATCTCTTTACATCCTCTTTCTGTAAGCATGCCACCACATTGATCTATTCCAGAGGTCAGATCGCTGAATTTTTTGTACCATCGCTTCTTCCAATTTGATCTCATTAGGTGTTTCAATGTAATTGTGCCAACAATGTGCACCATTAGGATGAAGAGGATTTTGAACTCCTGCAGCTCACTAAATGGCTCTTTTACATCATTCCGCTCAATGGCACTCTCATAATTTGAAAAGACCACCATATCAACATCACAATTGCTGTCTCCATATTGAGTGACTTTCTCACCAAGACTTCATGGTTGTATGGCCGATAGGAAAGCTTGAAAGCCATGTTTTACTCCAAATTCGACTTATAGCCTGCTCTTCCTCACACTCCTTAGGCCATGTATTGGCATTTGAATCAATGTCCCCCGCTTCGTTAGCATCTTTCCCACTCTCTTCAACCGGATTCACATCCCGGTCTGTTGTTTCGTACTCAATGTCCTTTCCATTTTTAGCGTCAACATCGCGCATTTCTAAACTTTTACCACCCCTGCAGAGGACTGCATGATATAAACAATGCATTGTGCCAATAGCTCCACAAAGTTTATGATTGAACCTTTTTCATGTTGATTTTGACATAGGGATCATCATCCTTGAGGCGCCTTTGAAGCGGACCACATAAAATTTTTGTGATTTTGTCGACTCTAATACAACCCATTCTCCTTATAGCTAGGGCACGAATCAAAGGGGTTAGGATCTGAGGGGATCCTTGACACATGTGTTCACTGCAAGTATGGCAAGGTCAAGCTGACTCATTACATAGGCAATAAGGTATAGATAAAGAAGCCTTCTCAATTCCAAATTCTCTATCTGCATGCAATTCACAACATACAAAAATAATGATGGAACATCTTTATGGTGGCAAGGTAAAGTTGACTCATTACATAGTCAATAAGGTATAGATAAGCAAGCCTTCTCAATTCCAAATTCTCTATATGCATGCAATTCACAACATATAAAATAATGATGGAACATTATTATGGTGGCTATAACTTTCTTCACCGTATCCTTTTCTCATCCACATCAAGGAGGTGCACAATAAGGATATCTGAGATAATGTTGGGAACCTATGCTCAATGACACCATTGTCCACAATATGAAGGTCCTTAATATTAAATAATGGGTATGGATAAGCTTTGTGAAAGTGGTCTGGAAACACTTGGTAACCTTGTATCATCACCCATCATGATCACATGTCTTCATTTGAACATCACCAGAGGTATCATTTGCAACAAAGGTTTGTCTTGAAGCAACATTTTCATTATCAAACTTCATATTGTTTGAAGGCTGACTGGCATTCGGCTCAGGAATTTGGTTTCTAGCATTTTTCAAGAATGCCTGACACTCATTTTCATATAAATCAAAGGTTATCTGGTATGCCAACAAAGCACCATCCTTGTCTCCTTTTAAGAGATTCTCCAAGATATGTGAAACACTCCTAGGATTGCCTCTTCTAACCTACCATTCCTTTGGCATTCTAAAGAAATTCCTAATGCCTGCTAGAAATTTCCCTCAAGAATGCATTTGTGGGGCATTCTCTCTACTATTGACTCTCTACTTGATTTTGATGCTTTTGTACAAAGAGTGGCATACTCATCTATGACAAGGTAATAGAAAACCTTTGATACAACTAGAGTAGCCAGTTGTTGTTCATCAAAATCTTCATCTTCATATAAGTTGTCTTTGTTTTCAATTGTTGATGCCATCCAATTCTGACCATAATACCAAATAATCAAATTTCATGACATCTTATTCCTTGTAATTATCTTGCATTGCGATCAAAATAAGTCAAGTAGCTTCCAAAATCGCCTTGGAAAATTGGTCAAACATTCTCTCGAAGCCATGAAATGCACTGAAATATCAATTGATGACATGAGATCATGGTTGCCAAACATATTTGCATGAAGTGATCAGGGTTGTGAGATATTAATTCCCAAAGTAGCTCACCCAACCTTTTCTAAAATTGTACCAGTCAAAATCATCTAAAACTCACCATTTTGAAAAAAATATCAGATCTCTTCATGGGAATCTTTCACTTGGAGGATTAGTTCATTTAGGTCTAATAAACATGTGTGCAGAAGGGTTTTTCACCAATTTACTTCGTTCACAAAATATTAAAGGTCAAAGTTGACTCCTTTGAAACTTCTAGAAATGCAGACAACAAAACTGTGAAAACACCATTTGCTTTTGGTTTTGAAAAAAATATAAAATGAGATTTTGGGGCTTTGAGAATTGACGTGAAAGTAGATTAACATGGGGAAAATCTGAAACACCAGTTGGCTTGTCATGAAATTCATCCGGCTCATAAATACTGGCCTCCAAAGTTGACCTCCTTGGCATATTTAACACTATCTAGACAACAAACTCTTTCCAAAATCCTCCAACTTGATGCTTCAAAACCCTATCAAATTTGGTCATGGGAGGTTGAAATCAAACATACATACTAACATATGGTAGATGAATATGCTTGCAAAGTGGTTTGACATGAAACTGAATAGACTTCAATTTATGATTTTCCAAAGAAAGCCACTAAGATAGATTTCATTAGTGCATTTGTAAGTGCTGAAATCAATTTTTTCATCATGGGAACCTCAAATTTTGCCAAAATTTGAAGGAAATTTAAGGTTCTAACAAATCGAACACTACATAGATATTTAGGTATTTGATATATAAATATATATATATTTGGTAACTCAGAGGTATCCTTAGACCATGCATTTGTGTTTCGTGTAGGCTTTGTAACTCAACCCAATGAACTCAACCACCCTTGCCCTGGTCTTAATTTTATGCCAAGTTTTGGGGGAGGAGGAGGTGAGCTGAAGCAAAATAATTAGATGTTATATAATATGTTATTAAGTAGGTATTGGTGAAATAATGTAAATGGATAAATGGCCACCAAATTCTCTCACATATATGGTTTCCTTGTCTAAAGATGGATTTTAAATTAGATCAAGCTTATAGAGAACCATGGAAGAAACCTAAACACGATTAATTATGTGCCTCACCCATGTCGTTAGTGCTTTCATAAGCTAAGGATGGGATGAGAAGACCTGGTTGGTAAGATCAATGCCTTGTCCTCACGAAATGTAGGTGGTTCAGCATGAGTCACCCTATGGAGCGGTGCCTTGTGATAGGTAGTCAGGATAACCATAGATGGAGGCGGCACCTTGTGTTAGGTTGTCTGTATAATCCATGTAAGTCCATGCGATGACACTCTCCTACAATACTTGTTTATCTTCCCTTGCTTTGGTTTCCTTTGGGAGTGTTGATGCTTTCGTTTTATGTTGTTATGTGTCGGGTTGTGTTAGCCTTGTTTGTTGACCTTGTTTGGATGTGGGTCCTTTCTTGTCATCTCTTGGCATGAGGGGTGGACCTTCGGGTCCACAAGGTCGGGTGGAATGTGTTACGCACCCCATTGGGTTCCCAGGTTGTGTTCGTGATGCGAAAGCGGATGAAGAGTTTCCAGAGCTTCACACGATTGAAGATCGTTCTATACTTGTACTTCTTTCTTCATGGATGTATTATATTTGTGCTTGATGTACTCTTCCTGCTGATATAAGGGAAGCAATTTGTAATGTATTATTGTATCCTTGATGTGTTGTATCTATGGAAATATGCTCCACAATTGTAATATTGAACTATGGATTTGAAAAGTAATAAAATGATGTATGTATCTTTGGCATCTCAATTGATTGTGGATGGTTGTATGTTATCTTTATGTTATCTTGTGTAATGTATGCTTCTATTTCTATTTACTTGACATTTAGGTTATAAAGATGTTATTGATTGGGATCATTTTCGAGTAATGTAACCATGTAACCCCATGGGACTAGTGAGGTGTCATTATGTAATGTTGTTTAGCTAATTAGTTTTATGGTTAGTGCATAGATGTTATCTTTAAAAAAAAAATTGTTCTGTCTTTGGTTAGTTGGTTGTTGTATTGTGGGGTTTGCATGGCGGGGCATTACAAAACACACTAATTTTTTAGTAGATATTGGAGTGCATGCCCTAGGGATCTCGACACTGTAGCCTTGGAACTTTGAATCATTCCTCGACAAATAAATATCCTATTTCTTCAGGTGTTTGAATGTGATATAACTATTTGTAGTGTTTATTTTATTTTTGTTTATAGTATTTTGCTCATTCCTATCATTTCCTTTTTATTGCTTAGGTTTTCGTTTGTGTATGCTACGCTTACAATAGCTTGCAAACCAATAGATGTTTGATTTTGATCTATTTTATCATTTAACTTATTGATATAATGACAGATGTGTTGAGACACTTCAAAGGAAATGATGGATAGTTCGTGTGCCCATCAACTCAATCAGAGGAAGAGAAGGTAAAAGGTATTATAAATCTGTATAGAGTTTCATTAATTGATTTTCCAGAGGAGAAAGTTATGGAGGAGGCTAAAGTCTTTGCAACAACATATTTAAATCAAGCTCTACAAAATTTTGATATTAGTTTCACTCTTTCATGAGAGGTGATGTTGACCACAAACTCTAGTTTTAATTCTCCCCATACCATACCAAAACTTTTTAATTATGTTCTAACCCAAAATCTTAACACATGAATAAAATATAGCCTAGAGTATAGCTGACACACAAATTTTCCTAGAGTTGAAGCAAGGAATTACATGGACATATATGGTGAAAATAGATCTTGGATTGAGTAACGACAATACTTTACAATAATTTCTTTCTTTTTCTTTTTATCTCTCATGGTTGTTATTTTATCAAAAGTTTGACCTTCTACCTTTGATTTTCAAGATTGTTGGCAATAAAGAAATAATAAATCTAGATAAATTAGACTTTAATAGATCATGCAATGAATCCATCAACGAGAGCTTGAATCAATCTTAAAGTAAGCTGATTGACTAAAATCATGAGTGGATATCAGATAATAAAGTGAGAGTACACAACAAATATGTTGAGCAATTAAAATTTATTTTACTGTTTTATACAATTTTTCATTTTTAAGACTTCAAGTGGTTTCCTTGCCAAGCTTCCTTATTTAATGTTTTGATAAGGAACTTCAATGTCCATAAATATTAATTTTGTATTCTTGGTGTTTTGTGGGTTGGTTTTATAAGAAACTAAAACTTGTTCATGTTGTGTTTATATGGGGGAAGGATTTAGATTTGGAGAAAGTGGATTTTGTTCGGCATTGTCATGTAGAATATTTTTCTTTAGCATGTGTATATTGTATAGATGCTAGGTATTTTACCTACATACATGCTATTGCAACCATTATGGATTTGATATATATGATACTTATGGAACCAATGAATGAGATTAATCTCTCTGATGAAGCTATTAAGATGTAAATATTGTATAGGGAGAGGCTTAGTAATCTTGTAATTTTTATTATCTTAAACAATAAAATTATTAAGTGGTTGAATCTATGTAGTCATTATTCAATTTAATAAGGTTTTTCTATGTACTTGATAAACATTAAATTAAAGTCCTCTATTAATGTTGTCACCTTGCATTACAACATATACATGCACTAGAATGCATGTGATTAATTAACACTAATTTATTGTATTGACATGTTTGTCTCTTAGGTGGGATCTTGCTTTTCTAAATAGTCTTTGTGAAAATATTAAAATTGCATATAAGGCATTTCACATGATAGTAAATGAAAGTGCAAAAGAAACAAAGAAGACTCAAGAATGTGACATGCTCCCTTATTCACACAAAGTTGCATGAATTTCAATCTATTACTCATTTCAAAAGTTGTATCACACTTCATCTCTACAGAATGCATAACCTATAGGACTAAATGATTTTTGTTGATTTAATTTTCTTTTCTCTTGAAAAGTATTTATAAGATTTATATGTTTGACACTAATCACCAAAACTAAATAGTATGTCAACATGGCTTTGCAAGTTATAGTTAGTAGCACAAATATATGTGTTTATTTACTTGGTTGTTTTAATATATCCTACACTTTTCTCATTTTTCTTAGATTTTATATTAATTATAATTCACATTATAGTGATAACACAACTTTAAAAGATACTTACATTTTTCTTCTATGTTTCTAATTAAGATTTCTTTTAGATTTATTTAAGGGTGAACCCACATAAGTGGTGAACACTTTTGTGGAGGAAGGGAAAAGTCGATTATCCCCTCTACACAAAGTGAAGGGGTCCGGCTGAACCCAAGTGTTCGCCCGAACCTTTATGTGGGTTCAGCCGAACCCCAGGGTTCGACCAAACCATATGTTCAGCCGAACCCCATTGACTTATGCACTTTAATAATAAAATAAAGGGGTTCGACCGAACTAGGGTTCGGTCGAAGCCCCTTAACACAGATTAAAACAAAAAAAGCCCTATCATCCCTGTCATTTTCATCGAGCAGAGAACAATGGTTGGCGAACAGGGTGCATGCAGCCAACCGGTGAAGAAAGAAAAAGCGTGCAAACACTTCACCTTCGAGTGAACCCTCCAACACATCATCTCAGGTTTTCCATAGCTCATTTTGGTGCAAAATTCGTGGCTTCAATTGCATTTGTTTGAAATTTTTTAAAGCATTTTCAACAAATTCATTATCTAGAGTTTAGAAGAATATAAATAGTTGAGTATACAATCTATTTTTGTATTCAATTCATTTTTGTATTCAATCCATTTTTTTATATGTAATTCCAATGGATAAAGAAGGAAAAGACACTTAAACAAGGAAGGTATACAATCCATTTTTGTATTCAAGCATAAACAAGATCTTCTCACAACCTTCAACAAGAAATAATGAATTGAATTATTGGTTTGGTAAGATTAACTTTATAAAGAAATTCGAAATAGGTTTTGTAGAGATAATGAGGCCACTAAATACCAAGATGATGAAATATGCAAAAATATAGTGGAAAATGTAAGCTAAGGCAGTTTAATAAATCAAAAAATCATTTTTTGAATCCCCTATATTGGTTACAAGCCCAAACTATTCTAAACTATTCTACATATACTCATTTTCATTTGACCACATTGTACAACCATTCTTATTCAAATGAGAAACCTAGGAAATGAAAGGCATGTAGCCTTCATGAGTGTATCATTCAAAGATGCAAAGATAAATTATCCAAATTTGAAGCAAGATTATGCTTTAGTATGAGTATTGATTAATTTTTAATTACATTTTCAATAATAAGTAGTTGTAGTAATCTTTGACATGTAGTAGTAAAGGACTTTCTTAGTAGAATAAATCAAGAGAAAAAAAACGAGAAAAATGGACCACTATATTATAATAATTTGACATATAAAACATGCCTACGAAGTTGGCCAAAGAATAGAAATTAATTAAACTGATAACACAAGTTGATCTAGGTTGATCACACCAATATTATGTAGATGATGTGATAACAAAGGATGATTCATATGCTAATAAAACTAATTATTTAATGAGTAATTAATTCCTTATATATATTTAAATACTAGTTAAAATACATCTTTGCACCTTAAAATGAAAAAGCTACATGTGATTATAGGAGGCTTATTACAAATAAATCATGAAGGAATCTAGACTTAAGGTGATTGAGTAAGGAAGAGGTAGAATGGCTATTGAATTTTTATTATAATTTCCTCTATTAAATTCTTTTCAAATATCTACTCGGTGATGTCCCCTACAAGTTCAAGATGCTTCAATTTCTAAAAATTAAAAAAATATCCTATGTGTGAAGTTGTGTTGGTCATTTTCATGAATTTCTATCAATTACCATATTGTTATTTTGATGGATTTGCATACCAATATTTCATCTCTACCATCTCCATTTTTCTTTTTCCATTGGTCTATTGGGCTTCATCCTCAAAGTATAATCTTTCAACTAATCTTGATAATCCACTTTCAACCTTTGTTAAATTTATCTAAGTATGGATTCTATTGGACTTCAATTTTATTGCGGTTGTCATGCTAGTAATCCAATCCTTAGTGTTTCTTAGTGACCTAGAATATTTTCTATTTCTAGAGTGTTTGGCTTGATCCTCCATTCAAACCATTCTTGTCTCCATATTCTTTGACCCCTCTTAGCTCTATTGTATTCAAGTGTTATATTTTCTAGGATTTTAGACTTGGTTATATCCTACCATACCACTCCCTTTTAAACTTAAAAATCCCAATCCATTTTAATCCAAATGTCTATAAGTATTTTTGCACCAATTTTTTCATCTCTCAACCATCATGTCATTTCAATCATTCCCCAACAACTTCACGATCTTATTATTTGTATTTACTCCTTGTAGTATTGGGAATTTATTCTTTCCAATCCTTAAGTACCATCCCTTTCTAACCCCTATTATCTTCATCCTCTACTAGTAAAAAAAAATCTTGTGTTTTAGAGTTCTAGAATTGATTCCATGCGTCTAAATTTTTATCCATCTTTTATTTCACAATGTCAAAATCATGATAATGCCATCTTTATATGATGCTAACATCATCAATTTTTAGAGTAACTACCTATTGAGACATACCTACTAACATCATTTGTTCATTCTCCAAAAAATAAAAATATATAAAGCTAGAGATTTCGACCTTATTTTTCCCTAGTATATTATTTCATACTCCCACAAACCCCAACACCTAGTTGAATACTTTTCCTATCTTTTAGAGTCAAACATTTGTCCTTTTATATTTTTATAAAAAAATTAAGGTCATATAGATACATTAATCTCAACATCTCGATGATTTGTCCTTTATTAAGGTCATATAAGAAACCTTTTATTATAATTGTGTATTATGGACCTCCATTTTTATTTAAGTTTTTTTATGGATTCACAGAATCTTTGAGTTTGTGTTTTTTGTTCTTTATATTAATTATTTATTAGTTTGCATCTAAGACATGCTATAAAATTATGTTACACTATGTAGTTCATGCTAGGATGAGAAAATTTTCTAAAATAATATGTGGGGAATTTAAATTGATTGTGGATTATCAATTAGGTTGCATCATTGGGGTAAAAGGGAATTTGAGAGTGTAAGCTCTAAATGATAAATCCAAGTGCATTAGAGTGATTTGAATGTTAGTATTTTATTCAACTCATTAAGGTTTCATGTATTCAAGATAAATTTGATAGTTGAGGGTTGGACATTCTATTCATTTAGAAAGAAAATAAAAATATATATGTTAGTGTCATATTATCCAGTGAAGTAGGTTTTACTCCATCATCCATAAATTTAGTAATATAAAGCTATTAAATCCCTAGAGAGTGTTATTCAATACATAGTATTTGTATAGGATTTTATATGATACTATATAAATATTAGGTAAATTATTATTGTGATAAACACAATATATATATATATATATATATAGGGATGAGTAGCTTGCTTATATCTAGAGTCACATCATTTGAACTAACTACCAAATTAGAGACCTCTTACATGCTAAATTAGTTGTGTTCCTATATTTAAGATCTATAGGAAATAAAATTCCAAACTTAGTAAGGCTCAAAGAAGAGGAGGAGGCTTTATCCAAGTCATTCTATCTACTCTAATTTTTCTCCCCCTTAGTCTAAATATATAGGCTACTTCCCCATTGCCTACATTATTCCTAGACTGGGACATTATGGTAGATTTCCTTAATATCTAGATGGTTGCAAGAAAAATACCCAACACCACATCCTCTACAAAAAATAATTCAATTAAAATTTTAAGATATCCATGTCTTCAAAACATCAAGTTATCTGTACTTTGTACATTACATTAGGCAAGTTATTCCAATTATTCTCTATTTATTCCTCATAAAGATAAAACTTTAGATAATGAAATCTATAATGACATCATATTCTATGAGTCAAATTTTGAGCATACTTACTATTGTGGGATTGATGTACTTGCCTCTCTTGATTGATATTCTAGTGTACTCACCACTATTTTCATGATTCCCAATATATTTTGGTTTTGTAAAGAGAGAAAAATAGTGTTCAAACTAAGAACATTCTTAAGAACATTCTTTTAGTGGACCTCACGTGATGATAGGATCTAAGGCACTTCTCATCACACAAAATCTCCATCTTGGATCCAATTCTAGACTCTCATACATTACACCCCCAAGATTAAGAAAATGACTCATACATCATTATATAGAGTAAACACATTTCAAAATATATAAAGTTGCCATTTCTATAGGAGCATATGTTGAGCATATGTGGAGCATATGTGAAATTATCCAGATTAGTAGTCTTAATGAATTTATTCTAATCATTTTTTGTTCTTACATAATCAAAATCATTGAAAGAGAGGAAAATAGAACCATAACATAGAGATAATCAATAAATTTGCTACAACTATCAAAAAAAGAAGAAAGGGAACTATATATCTTCAATAGCTCAATAAATGAATTAATACTTAAGTTATGAGGATCACAAGATTGCCAACTAGGGTCCTATTCTTGTGGATCTTGCTATAGTACAACTTAACAATAAAATTCCTCTAGCATTTCCAAATCTCTCTATCCCTTCACCTCCTATCATGCCACTAAATCTTATGTACAATATATTGAACTTCAAAACATCACACTATGCACTTTGTAGATTATATTAGTTACTATTCTACTAAGTATTTATTTATTCCTCATCAAGAGAAAACTTCATACAATGAACCACATAATGACATTATTCACACAATTCCTCCACATGAAGAAGGTAGCCCACCTTTTAAAAAAATCCAAATACAAGGTATAACCTTCTCTGCATGTATTCTACTAAACCAATATGAATACACAAGCATTAAATTGAGTTAATCAGTATAATTATTTGACCAAATATTGATTTTTTGAACCTTTATAATACCAATGTTTTCTTGTAATAACTCAAAAAATTATTGAAAACAATATTGTACATACTATGACGAATGATATTGATCATCACTAACATGTAAAAATTGTGCTCCCTAACTATCTTCTTATTTTGTTTTTTACTATTAGGGGCACGCCTATATGTGATGTGAACAATAATAGTTTATCTGAATAGAATTGTAATATTAATATGATTCAACTTCTTTTTGTGGCTGCAATGTGTAATTTTATATAAAATTGACTATAGATCTATAATAGTTCCAATTAGGAAAAATCCTTGCACACCTTGACTTGTTGATCTAACCATCAAGAATAGGGGCTATGTATTGCATACTTATTAAAAATATTCTTAAAATCAGAAATAAAATTAGCAGTGCTTCTCTTGTGACCAACTCACATCTAGAATCTTTACCTCCACTCTTCAAATTGTATTTTACTATCTCATATCTCTTTTTCTCAAACATTTTATTTCCCAGATCATTTTTCTTCCATAATGGGTACATGATATAAACTTTGATAACCCACTGCATTGTAAATGCTTCTCATTTAAACACATTTTTACAAAAATTACAATCATTGTATCTAACACATTAAAATAAATCTAATAAGTCCTTAGATAAATTTGGTATTTTAATTGTACCACACTCTTGTAAAATTTGGTTAGTATTCTAATTCGGAAAGGTCCTCTCTCTTCTTATGTAACTTGGAGATACAATGACTTTCATTTTTTTATGTGTGTTATCAATTTTATTAATATTATCAACAATTGGATCATGGAGTATAATTTTAATATCATGGGGTTCATTTCTACATTATTCAAAAATATTTCTAAATTTGAATTCTTATTTTTCTATGATGTTACTCTTTTCAATAGGTGTTTCATAACATTTTGCAACATTTTCGCTTTCATGTTCAACATTTTTATTTTCAATGTTAAGTAATAATGTTTTCCCTTTATTACTAGTTGTAGAAAATAAATCTTAGATGCAACCTTTATCAATGTTTTTTAAATTGTCTTTAATGACACATTTTGTTCTAGAGTGCACACGCACACTTGTAAATTTAAATTTTATAATTGTTTTAGATTATGTTTTTTGTGCAATCTAGTAATGTGAATTTTTTGATTA
The DNA here is from genome assembly GCA_007115665.2 of Sequoiadendron giganteum. Taxonomy (NCBI): domain Eukaryota; kingdom Viridiplantae; phylum Streptophyta; class Pinopsida; order Cupressales; family Cupressaceae; genus Sequoiadendron; species Sequoiadendron giganteum. Next base: position 270,525,707 of record CM021101.1, read on the forward strand.
AATTAAAAACTATGATAGATGTTGAACATGTTTTGTGTTAATGGTATGGAAATATTATTGATGAGTAGATGAATTATTAGAACTATTTTAGATTTCTATTCCTTATATCTAGATATATTATTTAAACTAAGGTCTCATTGCTCCTTTAGGTACACATACATACATAACATGGATAATGTAGATGCTCCACCTCCGGAATCTTTGTTTGAAAATACCACTAATGAGATTAATAAATTGAAAGAATCATTAGCGCAAAATGTAAACCCCGAGATATATTCTGAACCATGCATGTCAATATTGCATAGTCTTGAAAAACTAAGAGATGAACTTGAGAGGACAAGTGCATTTTCTCCAGATAGAGTAGCTGCTATTCTTTCCCGCATGCAGGAAGAAGTACATGGTGAGGTTCCCCTTAAACAAATACAGGATAGTGTGACCAAAGAAATGATAAAAACCAATTGTTTTCCATTTTATCAAAATACACGTAAGGTTAGGGGATACCAGGTCACTAGATGTGTTGATCGTGATATAGCCTCATTGATCTACCCACGATTTCTCGCAGCACATGGTCAATACCCAAAAAATGACCAAATTCCATTATATTTTGTTCAACAGTTGTATGCTGAGGTCCATTTGGGCCTCAAAGTCAACTACCTGGACATTCCACCATATACTGGTCAGGGGCATGGTAGGTTTGCTGACAGACCCACTTATCATCGAGCAAATAGACCGACCCTAGTGTTTAGGGTATTGGTTGGTGAGAGGTCTCCTGCTCTCACCCTAGCTCTAGCCCCCATAGCAGATGAGGTTGTCATTGCTTCCCAAAAGGAAGCAATTGATACTATAGGTGACATTGCAGCTGCCACCAGTAGGATATCTACTAATCGTGTAGGTCAGTATTTGATGTCTAGACGTCCCTGACCCACACCATCTTCAGCACAGTGGACCACCATGGATCCTTTCACATCAGTAGGTATCCCTACTCCCACAGAGCTTGAGGCACTTATAGGAGATATGGCACGCAGAACTTTGCTTTGTTTGGCTGAGGAACTCTTGGAGGCATATGCTTTCATTGCATCAGACTATGGGATCAATATAGAGCATGTTAGAGATCGTTTGGCACATGGAGGGCGTTCACTTCCAGGATTCCATCACTCTCAACCCAACACTAGTGCACGTCAGGATCCACCATCTGATCATTCGATAGCTGCACAGACTATGGGTTTTACTGAGATGTTGGTTGGTGTCGGTTCGTTATCGTCGATGCCATCTCACCTACATAGTCCTCTCCACTCATCATTGCTGGCACGACATGAGATAGATCAAAGGGATGTAGATATTGATTCATCGCTTGATCATATAGTTGATATGGTGGAGGTGGCCATTTCAGAGGACTCAGGTCATCCGATATCAGATAATGTGCATGTGCATATTTCAATTCCTTTATAATTATTTTTAAATTTTAGTTTTAATTTAACTAGATATTCATGTACTGATATATATGAATTTATATATTTGTAGGTGGACATACCTAATGTCACTCCTAGCCTTGTTCCAGATCGTGCACATCGACGTGACTCTATGGATGAATCTGATGCTAGTGGACATGTGAGTTTTAAATTTTTATATATACATGTGTATATGTACATGAATATGTACATGCATAGATCTAGATACATATTTAATATAAATTATATGTATTTAACACATTTTGTACACCATTTTATTTGCAGGGCTCAGCACATCCATCAGAGCAGGACCGTTCTCATTCAGATGGTCGTTCGACTAGGAGTCGACATTCATATTAGGCCTTGCTTATTAGATGTATTTTCTTATATGATGATCTTTCTAGTATTTGACATTTGATTATCTCTAACTTACATTTGCTATATATGATGATTTTTAATATTCGACATTCGATGATCTCTAACTTACATTTTCTTTTATGATATACATACATTTGGAACTTTTCTTATAACATGTTACATGTTTATACATTGATCAATATTGATATGTTTACATGTTAATATGATATATGTATACATTTGCTTATATTCAATATACATACATTTGCTTATTTGATGATCTCTTACAACTTACATTTCCTTATATGATATATTCATTTGATCTCTCTAGAGTAGAATTTTAGGAAATGAATGCCACTTTATAATTAAGTTCATTCATGTTGATCACAATAAATATTTTGCACACGCATGCCCATGTTGAATAAATTATAGTAAGCAGTCAAAAATTATAAAATAAATGACTCCCAAGCTCAAGTAAACTAATTATATTTTATAAATGAGTGTATTTACTTGAGCCTATAATTTATTAATTTCAAGGACATGTTCTTCTAGTTTTAAAATTTGATAAAAATGATGAAATTAAAATCTTGATAGAAAGTAAGAACAAAGAAACAAATAAATTTTATTCTTTGAAACATTAAGAAAATTCAATTCAAATTATACCTCTATTATCTTTTTGACTTGTAACAAAATTCTAAAATTACTAGATATGTTGCATATCTATACATTAAATAACAACAAACTCCACAATGAAATAACAAGTTTGATTACCACTTGATTCATTTAAACTAGTATTTAGGGAACATGAATAAGAACTATGGTAGAAAACTAGTATTTAGTGAACATGAATAAGAACTATGGTAAACAATTGGTATCTTTCTTAAAGAGTTTCAAATTCCTATTCTTATCGTCACTAACATGCAAGCTGTTATAAATGATCAAAGCCCTCTTCCCTATTAATATTTATCTAGATAAATATATATTTTTCACTATATATACATATACATTTATATATGTGTATATGTATATACATATATATGTATATGTATGTATATATATGTATATATATACATATGCATATACATATATATACATGTACATATCCATACACACACACACATAGAGAGAGAGAGAGAGGGAGATGATCATAAAAAATCATTTGCACATTCACCCCTTTGAGATAGAGATTTCTAGACTTTTCATCATGTTGCATTGTAAAGGCCATTTTCCTACTAAAATATATACAAATTACATGTTTATATTGATGCTAGCAACCCACTTCAAGAGGTAAGCATCATTTATCCTTGATTTTTATTTTAAAAATTTGAAAATTAAATAGAATAGCATAAAAGATATAGCAATTTTGTTTTATACAATAAAATCTAGATATTTAACCTCGTTCTCATAAAAGTGTACTCATTTTTATGATCTTGAGCCAATTTATCTAGATATGATCCCCCGTGTGCATAAGAGATTCCTATGAATTTAAACCAAATTTCTCAATAAAGTAATTTTCTAGTAAACTTGGGATCTATAAATGTCATTTTTTATATTTTTTGTAATGCAATTTTTTCTTCTATTACATTGTGATGATGTTGAGGTGCATAATTACTTCACAAGTACTACTTATACAACCTCTTAGCATTAGATCTTATTCCAATTGATATTCATATGATGAGTAGAAATATCTTAGGGCATATGCAAGAGATACCCAAATCTTGCTATGTCATATGCATGTTGACAACCCTTATGGAGCGGTGGGACTCAAATACTAAATACACTTTATTTCCCTCCTAGATATTTAAATTAGAGGATAATTGGCATAAAGTGGGATTACTCATTTGATGTCATAAATTACAACTAGTTATCCTACCACATAGCAATAGAATAGGGTTTCCTTTTTTTATTGTAGGTGGAGGCCAAGGCATACCTAGGGAGGTCTTCCATTATTATATATCATAATGCCTATATTTTACTAAGGATAAGATGGAATAAAACACATTAAAAATGATGTTAATAAATATAGCATGTAAGAGTGTTATAACATACACTCACACAAACTAGTCATCACATATGGTCCTACACTAACACAAAGTCAAACACATGCAAAAAAAATGAGTATGTAAACATAAAAGGAGATATGATATGTCTTCTCAATAAATGAGTAGCATGCATACTAATATGGCACACTCTCCAAGTAGAAACACAAGCACAATAAGGAGACACTCACAAGGCACCTTCTACCACTAGCTCTTGCACCTAAAGGAGGTTCAAAGATTATGTCGATATAAAACTATATGTATGTTAATATGTTATAGAGTGTGTGGTTGTGCATGGGTGTGTATGGATGCCATGTGCTGCAAATTCTAGTTGTATGTGGATGGATTAAACAATTAATAATAAGCGAAAAAATAAAGTTGCCATCAAATTGACAAAAAACATTGCAAATGGAAATAGAATGTTCCCATCTAGTTGGAAAATTAATATTTATCTGATTTTATGTTATAAGTGATATTTTGGAGGCTTTTATGGCAGCTAGTTTACCATTAAATGGTACCTAAAACTTGTTTTTTGATGACTCAATAGTGTTTTGCAAGTGTGAGACTTGTTTCAAGCTCAAATCTCACACTATATGTAGCCTATCGGCTAAAAAGATAAAGAGTGAGCTGAATATTCACCCTCAAGACAACATAAACACCTAGCACATTACTCTACTAGGGATGAGATAATATTCATAATCACACAAGACAATATTCTCCTTTATAACCAAAATACATAAAATACAAGATGAAGTAGATTCAATAAGAAGGAAGAAAGAACCTATTCCCATTCTTAGCATATGCATAAGATGCATAAACTATCTTTTTCTTCATTAGGTTAGTCCATCATTTCATTAACTCATTTCATAAGTGTGAGTAAGAGATCATAACATGTTAAACACAATGTTGATTCATTTATCCATCACACAATAGTGGCATCAACAAGGGAGCGAGGGAGAGGAGGGAGACCTTGTAAGCAAGGTAGAGGGGGATCCAATACAAAATTCCAAGTATTCACATGGATTGAGAGGGATTGTTTTCAAGTTTGATATAGAAATAATCTAAAACTTTATCTATTTGATATCATTTTTCAAAAAATAAAAATAAGTATACCCTCCATCTTATTCAACTTTATCTATTTGATATTATTTTTCAACAATCAAAGTATACCTCCATCTTATTCACTTTTCAAAGCACAATCATTTGATTTAATATATCCAATGTTGAAAATTAAAATCCCTTGTACCAAAGTAATCTAAAACGATGAAAATATCTAAGAATGGGAATCATCTACACAGATCTACCTTTAAGTGAAGGGATTTGAGAAGCCTCAAATTGATCTATATAAATATAGGGTTTTGTCCTAGTAATATACCTAATAGGAAATAGGAAGATGAAATCATGTGTCCATGTTATGAGTTGATAATAATCTCCAATATGATGCAATGATTCAATAAAGTTCATAATTTAAATTAAAAAATTATTTAAATATAGATACTTGCAATAATATTTAACATGTTACATTTCAATAGAGAAATTAATTAACTATAATTTATTAACCATCTTGATTAAATATATACAACTATATACATAAATACAACATTATATTGAAGATATAAATAAATAAACATGTACAAGTGAACTTGAAAATCAGGGATATAATCTAACTCAAACATTCTGCTTCAACCCGCTCTTGAATAACATGTAAATTTTTTTGATGGTCATCACTATCTAGTCTCCATTTTTTTCGTTTGCTTGCATGTGGAACTGCATGAAGATGTAGGGTGGTAGAAATTATAAGGTGACTATATTGATATACCTTGTTATCAACTTGATAGTCCACAAAATGAATCCCATGTTGAACAACTTTGACTTGTCTTAGATATATCCCTTGCACAACAACAAAACCTGCATGGTAAACATGAACCTAAGATAATACATGTGCATGTGTACAACATTTGCGCGCTCAAGGTTTGTACTTGATATATATTTAATGTTTTTAAGATAATGTACACATGTACACAATGTATATATATAATTTTAAATTCAAACTCACCTGTGGGAAATAAAATTCCATCATTTGTTTTAGGTTGTGTTAGCTTATTCCTCTCTTCTGTGCAATGTAGTAAATAATAGCTAACACCTTCTATGTTTACAGGCTCTGCTATAACTGTAAAAACATCTCTTGTACACCAAATTTACACAATAAAATTCTAAAAAAAATAGAATTGTCTCTAGACAAGTTAAAGATCATTAAATTTATATAATATTTAAATTATTGAAAACTTACAAATGTACCTTTTCTAACCAATCCTGAAATATGGTCATAATCAATTGAAATCAAAGGAATGTCTTGAAATCTTTCATCCTCATTTTCATCGTATGTGTCTGAAATGAATAGTGGTACCATATCCCATTTACTAACGTATTCAAGTTCTTCATTGTTGCATGCATGAGAGTTTCCTGCAATGCACTTAGTGCAAAAACAAGAGTAATCCCTTGTGTATAATGTCCATCCAGGGTGACTATCTGAACTCATAACACAATGCAAAGATCTTGTTTTTTCTACCCTCTTGCATCCATGCATCGATCTTCTATCCACACCTAGATAAATGTAATTGCAACAAACTTATGTGAACTTGAACATGTGTATATATATATGTGTGTGTGTGTAAATTTTAAATTTAAATAAATTTATTTATTTTAAATGTAATTTATACATACCCGATATCTCCCAAAACACTCTATGTGGAATATTTCGGTTTGTTCTTGAAGATGTGCCAACCTCATTTGATGCAAAGTGTTTCTTGCACCATTCAACAACATCATGTGCATCGTCTATATGATCTTTTGAATAACTCATTTGATGTTTTCTTAAAGCACGTTTGATGCAAGCTCCTGCGCCATCATCCTCACCCTTTCCATGCCCACTCTCAAAGAAACTCCAAATATGTGGTATGTTGTAAATTTTATGATATCTAGAAAGTGCATAAAATGGCCGTGATGATTTGAATTGTGCCGCACATCCATCTGACCATACGAAATGTTTTTCAAATTTTACACCCCTGCTTCTCAAATTCTCAAAAAAACATTTTGTAAAACAATGTTGTACAAAAAGTGTGTCATGCTCTTTATCATCACTAATATAAAAGTGATATTCTTTCTTGATGGCTCGTTGTTCATCTGTACTCTCAACACCATCCAATTCCAATTGTGCATGTCGATAACACACATGAACCATAATAGTGACTTGCTTTGAAAAGTAATATTCTGATTGAATCTCTTTTTGATGTACAAAAGAGTAATCTGCAAAGTCAATTACTGATAGAATTGTTCCAAGTGGGAAAGTATCTCTTAATGTTTGAAATTGATGTGCTTACCACTTAGCATAAAATGAATGTTGTATGTATGGTTGTATCAATTTTTGAAAATCTTCCATAAATTTCCCAATAGGTATCTCCTCTTCTACATAGTTTAACCTTGTGGATTCTTTCCCAAAATTTGTTTGAAACTTTACATACTTGTAACTCTTGCAATGTACTGTCTGACTCAGGTCAGCATTTTCATTTGTTGAAGGAAAGTTAGCCAAATTTCCACATGTTTCACAAAGTCCTTTTATGCATTTTATTTGAGGTCCATTTTCATGATCACATAATAGATCCTTTAGGAGGTGCCTTTTCAAAACCATATCTTTCTTCTATCATCTTTCAAAACACCTGATAGTAGAGATCAAATTCAATGTGATAAAAACAACAAAAAGTTTCAAAAAACTTGTTTATCTTCACATAATATGGCTTTAACCTTTGAAACATTGTTTGCCCAATCTTTATATGAGGATACATATTATAAAAGTTCATATACATCTCAAGTTGTGTTATGTCTAGCCAATGTTTAATATGTTCTTCATAAATACCAGGTCCAATCCTATACCTCATAACATCTCTAGTATTTGATGATGGACGAGTCTAATCATTCCAAAAACTTGAGATCAAGTTCCTAACAACATCTTCAATCCTGTCAGAATGGCGAGCTCTGCACATAATTTCCCAATTGCCTTCAGAACTATCATCTAAAACCTTTCTTTTTTTCTCATATTTTATTAGTGTGGTTCTACTATAACCAAATTTAGTGGAAAGTGCTGACATTTTTCTTTTTATGGATATTTCTTTATTTAAAACAGATGTCAAAATCACCTTTCTTGCAATGGCCTTATCCATTGATCGAGATCTTTTCCCAATGGAATCTAAACATTTTTTAACATTTTCAACAATATCTTTTTGCAGTGTCATGTGTTTCCTCTTATTCGATGCAGAATATACACCCATCAATTGTAATAACTCTTTTAGCTCATCACGAAGAAGTAAACACAATAACAATTGGGTTTTTTCAAGTGTTTCAAGATGATTGAAATGATATGGATTATTCTATTTACAGATTTAGTTATTGACCTCTTACTTTTATTTTTAGGTTGGTCGGCATAACATTTCAGTTTCTCCATATCCATTTCAAGTAAATGATCTAAATTTCTATAAGAAATTTGTTTCCCCACTGTTTCAGCTACTTTTATATGCTCATCCATTAGTGTAGAAGTAAGTGATCTTGACCCCTCTCTAACATGCATTGTTTGAACTCGAGCCTCCTCCCTATCTTCAAGGTCCATGTGTTCTTCAACTGATTCATTTGGTCCAATATCTAGATTGGGCTCGACTTTTGCTTGAGAACTTCCTACTTGTTGAGCCATTTGTACATGTCACAAAATATTGTGCAAAGAAAGTGAGAGGTGATGATATATAAGTGGAGTTGAACATATGAAATCAAATGAAATTAAAGATTCTTGAACTTAAGAATTCCATGGAAAAAATGCATTTGAAAATGGTATGATTCTAAGATGGGATATATGAAAATGGTATGATATATTAAAATGGTATGATATATGATGTGATAAGCTAAGAATGCAAGAGGTCAAATGCAAATCTAGGTCCAAATTGGTTATGATGCAAGGCTTGACTTGTGTTATGATGGATAAACACAAGGGACCAATGATCAAGAGAGGGTATGCAAGAGCTTAGGGTTCTATTTGATCAATGGTGAATATGGATAGGACTAAATTCATGGAATGTATGCAACTTGGAACTTAGGCACGATATGATCTTGATATATGCAACCTGGGTTGTACATGTATGCACTTGAACTAGGTGAAATGATATATATGTACACAAGGACTATGTGATGTGGGCGATAGATAAAAAATGGATTGGTTTTGAGACCTATGAAGAGTAGTGGAACTTGTGCAAGAGCTTAGGGTTCTATTTGATCAATGATGAATATGGAAAAGACTAAATTCATGGAATGTATGCAACTTGGAACTTAGGCACGATATGATCTTGATATATGCAACCTGGGTTGTACATGTATGCAAGAACTAGGTGAAATGATATATATGTATACAAGGACTATGTGATGTGGGTGATAGATAAAAAATGGAGTGGTTTTGTGACCTATGAAGAGTAGTGGAACTTGTGTAAGAGCTTAGGGTTCTATGATCAATGATGAATATGGAAAAGACTAAATTCATGGAATGTATGCAACTTGGAACTTAGGCACGATATGATATTGATATATGCAACCTGGGTTGTACATGTATGCAAGAACTAGGTGAAATGATATATATGTATACAAGGACTATGTGATGTGATCAAATTAAGAGGTGTCGAAATGAGAACAAAATTGATATTTTATAGAAAATGCAATTTTGGATGGACGGATGAGATTGAAGATGACAAAATGACAACCTGGTGAGATTTTTACACTAGACAAAATTTCAAGCAGATTACAAGGAATTTATTTCAGTTTGACTGTGTTGATTCAGATTTGGAGGATGATGTTCATTTGTTCATGTTGTCTGAAAACAGTTGGCAAACACGTGGTGTTGTAAAGAATGAAAATCAACCACATAGAAAACATTTACAAAAAAAATCCTAAGGCTGCAAGGACAATATTCTTATGGATCCCACGAACCACATATCCTTAGCGAATGAATTTTAGAAGCTTGGCCCCATGGGCTCCCCCTTACAGTGCACTCACTTCTTAGGGCAACCAAGCTTCCAATCTCCATGAAACTCCCATGGCAGATTGATCATTTCTACTAAGAACTGCACAGGTGCGGGTGCCTTGGCAACGACCGTTGTTGCACCAAAGAATAGAAGGTTTGTGGTTTTCTAAAACAAAGGATTTATTTCAGGCACTCGTTCAGAAGGCCACGCGAGAGGCATTATCATCCTAGTCTGTAGAGGTTAGGGTCTGCAGGTTTTGACGCACCACAAGGGTACTAGAGAGTCAATTGCTGGTCCACAGGAAGTTCTGTAATGCTAAGTTTTCCTTAACATTCGAATTTATATACCGGTTGGGCGTCGCTTGGCTTTAGCGCGTTCCTGGTTTGGGTCACTTTGGGGTGAGTAATTTTTCCCACCAAAGTAGGCCCAAGATCTAAGGCTTAACAAAAGCAAACCAAAATATTCATAGTTCAATTGATCTTTCTTTAAAAACAAAGAGAGAGCACATGAATATTTCAGATCACACTCGCATGGTGTTCTTTTTAAACCAAAATCAAAATGTGAACAAACAGAGAATGCAAAAGGTTCATTTTATCCATTTGTAGTGTTTGTCAAGCAAAGGGGTTATTTTTAACCGTTTGTAGTGTTTTCTATCTAAGAGTTAATTTTAAACCCAATGAAAAACAAAGTGTGTTGTTCTTTTTAACCCATATGCATTTGCATGTATGTTCTTTTTTAACCAATGCGTGTAAAATGCGAGTTGAAAAGAAAAGAAAAAAAATTAAAATAACATTTAGCTAATTCTAGCTGGAAACATGCTAAAACAAGAATTTGAGGGGTTTATTTTATGCATTTCATTCAACATTAAATTTACCATGCATAATTTATTTCAACTTACAGATGATTGTTTGGAGGTATCAACAGATTCAAATTTTAGATTATAATTAAAAAAATGATTCAACATTTAAATGAAAATAAAAGTGATTTAATTTTGAACTCAAATTGCTAACAAATTAAAGAAACTTGCCCCTCTCATCTTATAGATAAATGATTCATTAAATTAAAATTACCCCAAATCAATAAAAATACGTGCTTTATAGTACACAATAATTTTATCAGGTATTACATGAAGAAAATAACACACATTTCTCATGACTATTTTTCATCAAAAATATGAGTGTGTTACAACATGATAGCTTGAACTATTATATTTTCATGATTTAATGCAATTAAATTTATGCATGCTAGTAACTAAGTTTTAGACTTGTTACTATAAGTTCTATAATTCAATCATGTTATATAGCATATAAGAATGTTATGGTTTCCATAAAAAATATCATGTTATTAGATAGTGTGGTAAGTCTATGAGCCTCTTTGTACCTAAGTAGATAGTCAAGATCTAGTAAATTTAAATATTTTATTTTTCTTAGATAAGGTACATCCATTACGAGTGATCGTTAGGATTTGTGTCTCAACCTTCAATCCCTATCTATTAATACTGAACAAAATCTAATTTTCAAGTTATAAAACAACAAATATATATATGTACATACAAGGAATATGTGATGTGATCTATGTATGCAAGAGTAGGAATGTGTAAGGACTAGAATGCAATGAAAATGGTATCCAATATGATGTGATAAATTAATAATCCAAGAGGTCAAATGCAACTCTAGGTCCAAATTTGGTTACGATTCAAGGATTGACTTGTGATATGATGGATAAACACAAGGGACCAATTACCAAGAGAGGGTATGTAGGAGATGATGGACTCCAAAAGGATTTTCCTAGACGAGCAAGGATAACCCGACATGTTTCCTAACTTGAAAGTCTATGATAAACCTTAAGTGATGTGGGTGATAGATAGCAAATGGGTTGATTTTGAGACCTATGAAGAGTAGTGTCCAGCTTGTGCAAGAGCTAAGGGTTCTATTTGATCAATGATGAATATGCAAATGACTAAATTCATGGAATGTATGCAACTTGGAACTTAGGTGATATGATCTTGATATATGCAAGGGGTTGTACATGCAAGAGCTAGGTGAAATGATATATATGTACATACAAGGACTATGCACGATGTGATCTATGTACATGCAAGAGTAGGAATATGTAAGGACTAGAATGCTAAAAAATTAAAGAAACTTGCCCCTCCCATCTTATAGATAAATGAGTCATTAAATTAAAATTACCCCAAATCAATAAAAATACACTTTATAGTACACAATAATTTTATCAGGTATTACATGAAGAAAATAACACGTGCATTACTCATGACTATTTTTCATCAAAAATATGAGGGTACATTACAACATGTGATAGTTTGAACTATTATATTTTCATGTTGATCCATCTTCTCAATTTCATTTATTTTATATATCTAAGGGATACACTTATTGCTATAGATTATATATATTTTTTATGTTGTACTCATCTTAGAACTTCTAGATGCACATAAGATAAGAGCGTAACCATATTAATCTAATGTATTTTTATTTGATTATTTGTGGAGGTAAAAATACCAAATTAGGGATTTGACAATGTAATTGGTAAGATAACCAAAATTCACCCCTTTCCCTTTGTGGCACTAGCTACATGTATTCTTGGAAATCTTTTCACATGGAGGTTTTGTGTCTTTTCCTATCTATCATAATTATATTATCTTAGCTCACTCAGTTTAAATAACATTATGACCATTTTATATCATTTAATTTATTTTAATGAATTTATCATGTTATTCTACTAAAGTTTCTTGTTATTGGTTGTGTATTTTATTCTTATTTTATAGATTTTCAAATTTTGTATAAATTGTTATTTTTTATGTACAACAAAAATCTATGTAGACATATAGACCTTAATGTAGTCATGTGCTACCATCTAGGAAACATGATGTAATTTTTATTATCTTCTATTGATTCATAATTCTAGATTCCTATCATGATGAGATGTCTATTTCTCAACTCTCATTCTAGGTTTTTCTTTGTTCATAATTAAATCCCATTTTTAATATTTTGTTTAATAAAAACATAGTACTTTTTTTTAATAGGAAAAATAAGCTTGCATAGTTTATATAGGTGAAACCAATTTAGATTTAAGACCATTTACACTTGTTGATTTATCTATTTTGGATAGTATTTTTGTGTTATTAATCTTAAATCTAGGAATAAAATTAGTTAAAACTTTCAAGCTTTTATAGGTTATCAAATTCAATACATTTTTCTTTTTACTATCAATATATGTTTATTTCTTTATGAATTATTTCACTCTTATAAAGAATATTCTAATTCTATGTTAGATTATGTGTTAGAAAATTTATAAAATTTTATTTTAGATACATACTTCTACATTATATGTTCTTCGCATATAAACTTATTTAGTTAATGTATGCTTTATGTGTATACTCATCGTACTTCTTGTTAAATCTATCCTAAACCAAAAATAGTTCTTGTTAACTAATATGATTCTATTTATTATAATTTACTTATATTTTTTACTAATTTTTGTGTGTTTGTGGGGTGTTTGAGTTATCCCCACCTTCTCAACTAATTATCACTATTTAGGTTTTTTATATGAGTTTAAAAATTCTCTTTTGTTGAGTTATCTTGTTTCATCTTCTTTAATCCAATTCGGTTATACATAATAATTTCCCTACTATTCATTTTCATGTATTGATACAAAGGGAGATACTACTTGATAGAGGGAGAAATATTGGTGAAAAATGGTGTTTCTACCATATCTATATAATTGATGATGCACAATTGGATGAAATAAATATAAGGATTTAAAAGACATACACATAGATATCTATGCAAAATTGGGCGCTACAAAAAAATACAAATAAAAAGAAATATATTGTAGATCAAAACTAGTAAAACATTTAGTATAAACATTCATAAAATCTAGTGATAATTTGTAGATTTTAGTTTTATAGAACTCAAGAACATTCAATTTTCTTATATATCAATTATTGGATGCATTTTTCCTTGTTGATAGATAAAACATATGATAAAATCACTATTATAAGTAAATAAATTTACCCATATTTGACAAAAAAGAGAATGAATAAACACGTACCTTGTTTCTTTCTATGATAATTTGTCAATTTTTGTTTGCATCTATTTTCTTCTTTATCTTTTGAAAATTTTCGTTGAGCTTTGTTTTTTCTTTTTGCTTTTTGTCCCATTTTCTTCTTCAAAACACAAATGTTTGATTTAAGCTAACAACAAATTCTCCTACAAAATGCAAAAAAAATTGTCATAAGAATTGAAAAAACTTATACTAATCAAAACAAATGCAACAAAAAGAAGTTAAATATGAAACATTTTCAAAAAATCCAACATTTTTCACCTGTGATTTGTCTTTTTTAGTTGACACATTTGAAAGCATGCGGGTCGCCTCGAAAATGCCGTTTACCAGAGGAGCTCAGAAAAATGAAAAAAAACCCTGGAAAACTTGTTTGACTTTCATATGTATATTGAAGGGGTTCGATTGAACCAATTTTAGGTGGGTTCGGCCGAACACCTTTAAAATAATTTCGCTTATTATTTTAAAGGGGTTCGGCTGAACCCCTTTAAGAGGTTCGGCCGAACCTATGTTCGGCCGAACACCCCTTTTACCCTAGCTTCTCAAAAAATAGTTTTTTTTTGGTTAAAAATTGTCATTCGAAGCTCAATTTGAATTTGAAAATGCGGAAGACTTCAGAAACCCAGCTAGATAATGATAGTCCTCAGAATGAGCTATCCGTCAAATATAGTTTTAATATGATTTTCTTTTATTATGTATTTTATGTTTTAGTTTTATTAAACATAGGTTTGTCACTAAAAATCAAAATCTCTGGTCTGCACATGTGGAAAAATAACAGATTATCAAAATAAATTTTTTAAAAATACATTGAGGCTGGGTATTGATGTCCTTGATCCATTAAAAAAATAAATTGAATTTCGATTCATACAGAAAAAGTTATGTTGTATACAATCCACATATGTCTGAATTGCAATTGGTTTGACTTTGAAACTTGATTAAGGAAAAAATATTCAATAAAAAATTATGAGACTAAATGCAAGTACTAGATATCGTAGTTACAAATCTAAATTCGAAAAAATTAAAATTTTATCCTTCATACAAAAAAAGTTATGTTGTATACGGTGAGCGTCACTTTTAAAAAATGCTGATTTATGAAAAATACTAGTTTTCGTGGGAGATGGAAAAAAAAGTGCAATCTGATTCCAAAAAAATTCAAAAAAGTATTTTGAGAATCTACAAACAAAATGTGATGAGACTCTAGTTTGCATCATTTTCAAATTCCTTGCGGTTTAGCTGCTACAAGAGCCCGAAAGTGAAGATTTAGTTAAAAATAATAATTGCAACGTCCAGTTTGCCCAAAAATTGTAAACCACTATTGTGGGATCACCCTTAAAAAATAATACTTCTTATATAGAGATATAGTAAATTATTTCATAATAAAATTTAAAATTGTCTATAATTTTTTGAATTGTATTTAAACTATTTTAGGCTTTGATTTTAATGCTTTAACATTTTTTCTTATAATTCCTTTACAATTAAATTCATATATATGATTTTTAATTCAAAAAGTATCAATCAATTTAAATGAATTTGTTGTTCATTTGGACAGTAGGAACATTATCTTAATCTCTTATAAAATAATTTGAGTGGCTTGCTAATGGGTACATACCAAGTTTAGAGGAGTATTTAGAAAGTGCATCAAGTTCAGTGTATCATGTAACCATGTTGCAACCTACACTAACCTTAGATGCTCTTCTTCCAAATAACATCTTTCTAGAAATGGATTATCCATCAAGGTTTAATAAACCTTTGTGCTTATCCCTTATAATAAAAGGTGACATTATAACATTCAAGGTATGTAATAATTTTATATTTGTAATCTTAAATTTGTATGTATAAAATAAATAAAGTAATAAGTCCAAATGATTTTGATTATGATTCTAAAGATTGGTTTTGAAGGATGAGGAAAATTGTGGAGAATTAGTTTCAAGCATATCATGCTATATAAAAGACCATGTAACGCCCCTACCAAGGAACCCCAGAGGACAACAATAAACAAGGTCAACTAATGGAACATTTTTTTTTGAAGGAATAACAATAGAATGCTTGACATAATATGATAAACTAATCCTAGATCCTCTAAGATTCCTCAACTGCACTACTCACAAACTAATGATCAAAATTACTAGAAACATTTCATCAACATAAAAGATAACATGAACATCTCAACATGCAAGGCTCATTTTAAAGCATCACATTAAGTGATTCAACATTGCTTACTTCCATAACATGTCAACTGATAATCAACATTAAAGATCACTTCTAGCTAAATAACATATGTAAGATGCATTAATTTATAGAAGAATTCATCAAAGATTGTTACATCATTACAATAATTACAACAATGATTCCCCAAGTACATTTGGGAAGAATACATCGGATTACAATAAGAGATACAACTGATATACAATCCACTATACTATTACATGAAGGTTGCCTTCTCGAACATGAATAGGAACTAGAGCCCACAACACAAGGAACAATCTCCATGCACACGAACATGTAGCAAGAATACTCAATGGAGGAAAAAGCACCAACCTCCTGACCATGTGAAACCATGAGGTCCACCCCCATGCTATGAGATAACACAAGGTCCTACAACAAATAGTCAAGAAAACATCAGGCTAACACAACCAAGGGTTATACATGGACCCCAATGCAACACTGCCATCACACCAACATCACTTACTTCACTTCCAGAGGCACTCACACAACAAAAAGAGGAAATACAACTAGGGAATGCTAGGATGCAATAGGGAGGAGTGTCATCACATAGCTTGATATGGGTTGTCCTTGGAAAATCTTCCTAGTCTCCTGGCCCCCAACTTGAGTTATCTTGGCAACCTCTCCCAATCCTTGACCCCAATACAAACTCATGCAGAATCAACGTACCTTTCATGAGTACAAGATAGTTTATTTTGCTATTCTAGGCCTTCCCATCTCATCTCAAGCCTAAATGAGCACTTGAGCTATGAGTGAGGCATACATTATCTTGATTAATGTGAATTCTACCCATCCCTCTAATTCATTATTAAGGTTATCACTAGATTAAGAAACCCTCCAATGGGTTATCCTGGGCACCACTTTGGGTCTTGGCCCCCATGAAGAGCCACTCCCCCTACTCGCGACTAGTAAACCCTACACATCAAGCAAGGCATTGACCATCTTGCACACTTATCACAATTACATGAATCCAAACACAAAGCAAGGCATTAACCATCTTGCACATTTATCATAATCACATAAACACCAGTCAGGACAACATAAACCCATGTCCCAACCCATAGTCACAATTCAATCATCATGAACATGTAGTACCACACTTAGGGTTTGCATTTCACAAAATACACATATGCATACCCTTCAACATAATATCATTACAAAATCTCATGAATCCATACATAGATAGGAGGGAAATACCCTTATGATTGATTTTACACAATATCCATGACCAACCACAACCAAACCACCTCCAAGGTTACCCAATCATAAGAACCACACACAAATATACTCCTTCCTAAGCCTCTAGAAACCAACATACTATGCACATCTCCCAATGGCACATACTTAACACAAATGACACCCATTGATAACAATTACATAAACACTAATCCAATAGTCAAAACATAATCAATTAATCATAACCATGGAGACATTTGTAAACTCAAGCAATGAAACATAATCAATTTAAAAATTTAAAATCTAGTTATATAAATATTTATATTGCTACTAATTAATCCACAAATCACTCAGTCAAATAATTCACATCATAATAATGTTCGCAGAACTAACTTTTAAATTAACATCACAAGAGACAAATATAAATCTAGTCAATTCCCTAACATAAGGATGTAATAATTAAATTTCGATATCTTTACATTATTTTCAATCCAACTTTACCCTATAACTTTTAAGTAAACGAAACTATGTAAGTGTAGATTCATTTATCTCCTTTAATGAACCCTAACTTTCAACTATCTATAATTAAGTAAAACAATTCACTATAATTACAACATTATTTCAACTTTCTTGTCAATCATTTACAACCTAACCAATTAGTTCAATTTAATAGATTATTTAGAACAAATGACTATATTTAAAAGTAAGTATATCATTAACAAAACAATCATCTCTATCGAACTACTTAATATGAAACCCTAATATTAAAGTTACAACTTTAATATAGCATTATAGTAACAATAATCTAATTAATTGATTCTCAAGGCAATTTTATGAAATAACAATTCCATAATCACCAAATTGGACTAATTTCCTTTAACAATGTAAGCCATGAAATTTATAATCACAATAGATATTAATAGTCTTAATTCATCTTACTAAACCTCTAATAATGATCAATCATATTATTATCTTATAATTAAGTAAAAATCACTTCAATTCTTTAAAAATCACTTTGACAAGAATACATTTAAGGTTACATAATGAATTTGAAATTTGACGAAACAAGTTAGGAATAATTTTAAATACTAATCTTATAACGCTCAAGCTTTCCAATTACTTTATCACTAATTACTCTATTCTATCCATTTTATTTAATTTTACAAAACTACATTAATATAAAATAAAATAAAACTTTGATATATCTCACAATCCCTCAATAGTAGAGAAAACAAAACAAAATAAAATAAAATATATCACATCCTATTAATAAGGAAAATATAATAAAATAAAACTTGTAATATAAAAAGAAGATTGCATTTATTCTAATTGCTAATTTACAAATATATCATAAATTTATAGTAACCGAGATCAACAATTTTAGCTTAGGAGGAAAAACACCTAATACAAAGCTTTAACACCCAGGGTGAAACCTACATATTTATAATTGAAAGGAACAGAGTATTGACAAAGTTGTAGATCTATGAAGTCTCAACTTCAGAACTCTTATAACTATGGATAAACTTTAAACACATCAGCCTCGATAGTGCAAAAATAAATAAAAATATTAAAATCAATTCAACATTGCAACACAACCTAAAGTTTCAACAACGCCAAAACACTCAAAAACAAATCAAATACTCAATGAATTAAATTTCTTATTAAAAAAACTAACACACCTCTTTCAACCAGTATGAGCTCAAAAGATATATCAATTGGGTTTGAACATAAAAGTCCTAGATGAAAGTCCATGAAATACATGCATCCAATTGTAGATGTAGCACACCTCAATAGACAAAGCCATGACATGTATAAAACCTCAAATAAGATAACCCTTGTTCAAGGCATCTAAACTTACTATACATTAGCCAAGGCATCTAAGCATGATATCCCTCAACTGAGGCATCTAAGCTAAATGTGCCTGCTTTGTGATATACAAACAAAAGCACAATATCCCTCAACTGAGGCATCTAAGCTAAATGTGCCTATGTTGTGATATACAAACAGAAGCACGATATCCCTCAACTAAGGCATCTAAGCTAAATGTACCTGTGTTGTGATATACAAACAGAAGCACGATATCCCTCAACTAAGACATCTAAGCTAAATGTGCCTATGTTGTGATATACAAACAGATCACTTCAACAAAGGTTTACATTTTGAAATCAACATTATAACTAATATTTCAGTCATTTTCTTAAAAAAAACACACATGCTCTATTACAAGTTCTTTGTAAACACAAAACAAATAGTGCCTAACATTTCACAAATTTCAAGTTGCATAGTATTTATAATTAAATCGTTGCAAGGACAAGCATACAATATCAAAACCTAGAACATAGCAATCGTGAAATGCGATGATTGCAAAATATACACAAAATAGACTATGCAAGGAAGCGCTCAAAATCTTTAAATTTTTAAAGCAATTAGGAACACATCCTAACATTGTAAGCTTTGCTTGTGCTCTAGACGCATGCTGTCACACAGGTTTAAAAGGATGAGGGTTGCGCATACCTCACACCTCCGTAGCCCAAATGTTCTCTCAAACGGGTAACATTATTTACCCCATAAATTATTCACATATTATAATTAATTTCCTAACCCAAATTTATAATTCGTTTATTTATTATATTATATTATATTATTATTTATTTATTTTATCATAAGTCATGAATATATATATTTATATTAACTTATCAAAAGTATCTTTTTTAACTTAATAATTTTATTTTAATGCAATGATTAACCAAAATAATTTATCAAACAATTTTAAATTAAATAAACCAAATGCCAATCAATACTTGAACCCTACTCAGGTCAAAAATCAAGACCTCAATCAACACCAATTGACTATAGACAAAATTGATAACACTAACAAGGTATCAGACTGGATACTCATCCTCTTCAAGGATGATGGTTAAGGTAGGGGACCAAGTTTTATCTTCGATCAACTTATTCATTGGGTTTCAAAGCA